>BGPR01003792.1:87992-105466 GCA_013235015.1 Araneus ventricosus | reverse complement strand
TATATATATATATATATATGTTTATATTAATATGAGTTTTACTATGTTTACATAGAGTTTTACAATATGTTATAATACATTGAGTTTCCACACCATTATTTTAGCAATACGTAACCGAACTTAGTTTACATATGTTTATACACATAGAGTTTTACACATATGTTTATACACATACAGTTTTACACATATGTTTATACACATACAGTTTTACACATATGTTTATACACATAGAGTTTTACACATATGTTTATACAAATAGAGTTTTACACATATGTTTATACACATAGAGTTTTACACATATGTTTATACACATAGAGTTTTACACATATGTTTATACACATATGCTTATACACATATGTTTATACACATATGTTTATACACATATGTTTATACACATAGAGTTTTACACATATGTTAAACACATGGAGTTTTACACATATTTTTATACAAATAGAGTTTTACACATACGTTTATACACATAGAGTTTTACACATACGTTTATACACATAGAGTTTTATACATATGTTTATACAAATAGATACGTTTATACACATAAACATGAATTATCTGCGTTTAAACTCAACATCAGAAACGGAAAAATACGGCTGAAACGTTTAGAGGGTTAAATGGAACAACTTTTATAATAGCCTGATCAGGTTACAGCTATTTCCAGGAAACTCGCATTAAATTTGCTCATTTGTGTTTAAATACCTTTCATTTTAGACTTATTTTACGTAATTCCTGATATTAGCTAAAAATTCTTAGAAACCAGTGGCATTCATTACAATTCCCTTTCATCACCGGGCGGCCTCTTCTTTCTCCGTACCTAAAACAAAGAAATCTCCCACAATGCAAATGGAGCAGAGCTCGAGGCTTCTCAGCACCCCGTTTCGCGTGTTTCTCTGCGGATCGTTAAATTCTTATCTCTCCGACATAAAAGATCATTAATATCTATCCTGTTCCGGGGATTTTCGGTGATAACTTTGGTGATAATTATTGCCGCTATCAATTAACTCCATTATTTTTGCCACTTACTCATTCTCCTCGGAATACGATACTTTTTTTCCCCGCCGTCTTTCTGCTCTTTTCTTATCTGAAAACTAATAAGTAACGCTCATTTATCTTTATTGCCACATGTTGTAAGAAGTGGCCCATAATAGCCGCCTTAAAGGAACAGTTTGGAAATTTCACAGAGAAAGGAAAAATTTCCAGAAATCGTGTCTCGTAACTAGCTTAATTTATCGTGGAAGCCCTTTGTTAGCACTAATTTAACTTCGGAAGCAACTTGTAAGCGAGTAAGATACGAGGTAAGTTGACCTTTTGAAAGTTACGGTTCAAGTTTCGCTGTTCGGAGATAGGCATTAAAATGGCACTGGTGTTGAATTAGCTGGGAGAAATTTCGGTGCCCTTTCCTTGAACGCTGTTAAAAATTGTGTTGCCGAACTGAACTTTTGAAAAGTGATTAGTGATATTTAATTGATTTTTGTAGACAGAATGGTTCTGTATCTAATGTGCTGTAGCAAATATTTCATCTTGTCAATGAATTGCGAATAAATTTGTTCTTCAAAATTTGTTATCTCACTTTTTAAACTTCTGTTCTTTTTATTTTTTCATTTTTACTTCTTAAATAAAAATATACCAGAAGATAGTTTCGTATGCTATATCGTAATTAAATATCCATAATTTCAAAAATTTAGATGCAGACTTTTCCAACAGTTATTCCCCTAGTATGAAATTTTCAGTGGAATGAATCGCTGAGATTTATTCATATTTGTTTCATCGAATGTATCAATGCGATATATTCGTGATATGAAGCGATCTATTTAATATAATGACACTCAATAATTTCACTGTAATGACTATGAATTTACTGAGGCTAATAGCACAACATTTGTACTCTTTAATGCAATGCTTTCCAAACTTTTTTGTGCCACGCTCTACCAAATTTTTGAAAAAGCAATGGGTGAAAAATTAAGCAAAATTTGTATGATTATGCAAATGCTCGATTTATATTATCTCGAAATCATTTTTAAAAAAGCGCAAATTGCCTCTGTGTTTATGGTTGTATTATTATGGAAAGAAATTGTTAACCGTATTATATTTAATAGAATTCAACCGTTAACCGTATCCTATTTAATAGATTTTGTTCCAGTCTATAACTTACAGCTCCTATAATTCTTTGCTATTGCTAGCTTACTAATAATTCAGTCAAACTCTCGATAAAATTATAACTAAATCGGAACCAAATGTGTGTACCAAAGAGATTGAATATTTTCTTTTTTACAATAATGTGCGTCTTACGATTATATAATAGTTCACCATTTTCTTCCAAACGTATCCGTAACAAGCAATATCTGCACCAAAAGTTAAATTGCAAATGTTATACATTGGAAAAAGTAAACCATTCCAATTTAAACTTAAAAATGCCTTTCAAGCATCGAACATAAAGATCATTTACCAGGTTTCCCGCTATAGTAAAGCCTAATTGGTCTTCTGACTGTAACAAACAAAGCATGGAGACTTAGAAAACAATTTTAAAGCAAGCTCCGTCATTTTTATTTACGTTTTCTTTCAATTTTTCCAACCCCAGCCTTCAGGGGCAACTATTAAAATTCTAGGACTTCCACTCCTTATTTCAATTCAAAACGACTAATTGTGCTCAAATAAATGATTAAACTTCAGAAATATCCCGAGCCTGAAGGAAAAAAAGTACATCGAAACCTCATTCCCTTAATGAGCAAAAACGTTCACTTATAATTATTTTTTCATAAACATTAAGAAAAAAATGGAGACAGCGTAAGTTCGTTTACATATCTGAATATCAGAGTGAAGTGGAGGAAAAAAATTTCGAATTCATTTACTTCAAAATGTAACATTATGAATAATTTTTTTCGTACCACTAACGGGTGATAAAAAATGAAAGTTTTCACTTTAAAAACACGTGTTAGAAGCGAATAAATATTGTAATAAAACGCCCCCTTTTTTTCCATTTTATAACGTGTTTTTCACTTCATATTTCACAGTAAATCGATTTTTATTTTCTATTTTCATTCCTTATTTTTTTGCCCTTTTTTTCATCATGCTTCGTTATCCTAACTGAAAGCTAAAAGAAGAACTTTTCCCCCCTTAAAAAATATTTTTAGAAGAAAACAAGCAGGAAAAGCTCAGAACAGGAAAAGAAAATATGAAGACGAAAAAGGAGGAAAAAATTATTTTCGTTTCTTTATGCTTAAGATTTAGCAGAAAGAAAAGAAAAAGAAGAAAAAAATATAATAGGGGATTTTTAGGAACAGATTTGTATAGTTGAAGAGTAGTTGGGTTAAGGCAGAAAGAGCTTTAAATACTTCCTTTCTATCTGGATAGCCCAACATCTCAGCGAAATAATTGGTTGTCTCAGACATATGTTTCAGATTCTGATGCTTCCTAACTTGCAGGATTAAGGACGGAGTTTAGATAAGAAGCATATTTTTAGAAACATTTTGTTTGCAATATAGAATTTCTTTTTATTTCAATCTCTTTTTAATTCCATTCTTAATTTTGGTTTCATTGTTCGGTTTTGAACGGCATAAAAATTTGTTCAAGACCAATTTGTCGTCCATTCTTCCATGAAATTCGTAGTTTGTGTTCTGTATGCTCCAAGGAACAAAAACAACATGTTTGGAGTAAGTACATTATCTAGATAATAAAATAATAGGTTAAAAACATAAAAATGTTTCGAATAATACTCCCATTTTGGAACTGAAGTTTTCGTGATTTTGAAAGAGAAAAATTTATTCTTGGGAGATGATTTTATTTTTTGAGATACAGAGAAAAACATTATTGATTTGAAATTCTTAAATGTCAGCAAAATTTAATTATCTCAAGAAAGCTCTTATGTCGTTTAAATACAATGAATACAATGAAAATTCAAAAATATCTTTTTTTAGTCTGGATAGATCGTTTATTTAAACAATGTGTTTTACCTTTTGGAATATTATGCGCTCAAAAAGGGGAAATAGAAGGAATTCTTTTTCATAGCAGCAACTGCTATCAAAAGGTTTAGTTCTCACGACATTAGATAGCAAAATTTACCATTAGTATAAAGAAAATATCTTTCTATATGCTTCAAGTAATTTCTGAATATATATATATGTATAGTTAAATATTTCAAATAATCAAAACATGTGTTATATTTTCAATATATGCATATATTATTCTAAAAATTAAAATTAAAATCAAATTACCTTATCAATAATCATACGATGCAAATACAAAAGATAGTTTGATTATAGACTACTATGAAAAAGACAACCCATAATTGGAACTCCATCAATCAAGTGTAGTCTTGGGAACCGATATGTGTCGCATTAATCTAGATTTGTGGCGTCAACCCACTGCGAAAGCCTATTGTTTGAAAAACTAATAAATAGGGGAATAAATCGCCAAAATCTTTCAATATTAGAAACGAAAAAGTATATAACTTATAAGATAACAATTCAATAGTTTTAATGCTTGTTATGAATTAAGCATTATCTAAAGACATTTCCGCATTTGAAGTGAAAATATTATTTCTAAACTAGGCTTTTAATACTATAATAAAACTCATTCAAAATTTACTTTCATTAATTAAATTTATTCTTTTATAATAATATTTATTATTTTGGCAATGTTCAGAAAAATAAATAAATAAATGAATATATGATGCAATCTTATTCTTAATCTAGTGACGTCTTCTACCTATGAAGAAAATTATTAAACTTTTTGTTAATACCATTATATATGATTACATCAAAAATAAAACAAAAGGACTATTAATTTATTAGTGTTAAATATTTCTCATTAACATAAGCATACATGAAATTTATAGGATACCTATATCGCATAGCATTTTTAAGAAATGTATCAATATAAGACTGCTGTTTTAATCTGTCTGTGAATCAAATAGTGCTTCTATGAATATAATTTAAGACGATATTACTATATATTTGACAACTAATGTGGCTATTCCAAAAAGGTAAATTGCTTATATTGAACTGAAAAGTGTTTCTTTTATCATAAATCTCAGTGCTTAATTTATTATCAACTATTTTAATTTCATGATCCAGAAAATATGCAGAAGAAAAACCTTCGATAATTTTTAGTAATATCAAATACTCTCAATAAAAGTCAATTTGTGTTGTGTACTCTTCTACTGTTGAACATATTAATAAATCATGCATGATATAAGAATTATTGTAAATATTTTCTTTTTCAAAAAGTGTAACTATAAATTAGCTAGAGTATTACTTGCTGGTCCAACTTGTTGAAGATTTTTTAATTTATTAGTATAATTTATTGTCAAAGCTAATATAATTTTCTTTTAATATAACTTCTATTAATGTTTTAATTTTTTAATACTAATCAATTTATTTATGCTAAACTCTTCATGAATCTGTAATAAAATTTTCATCATATCTTTAATATCTATACTATTGAATAAATCTTGAAAATCAAAAGTATGCACAGAATAAATATTTATATCTTCAATACTTTTTATAATTCCATAGCTATTATTAATAATAACTGCATTATTTTGTACTTGTAATTATTTTATAATCTCTTGCAGATATTTTTATGAAATTTTACCTGTTTTCTTTATATAATTATAACTAACATTCGTTACGCTTCTAAATTTGAAATGATTTTTATGAAATTTTGGTGTAAGAAAAATATGGGGATTGTTCACTTTCTCACAATAAATATTTAATTTTTTATGTTTATATATATATATAGATAGAGAGAGAGAGAGAGAGTATAAATCGTAAAATGAAAAACGCAATTAATGCACAATAACATTTATTCAGGGAATGAAGTTATTGTGAATTGCTAAATGATAAGAAGTTTGACATTTTTTGCAATTTGTTACGCCTTAAGGCCTAAAACACTGATTTTCATCCCAATGTCAAACCAAAAACAGAGAGAGGAGTTCTGAATAATTAAAACAAATGTACGTTGTGAAATAACATTTGAGCAAAGTAAGAAACAATTTTACGTACCAGAAGGACGAATGTTGACGTGGCGGTGTTTGCGGAGGGCGACGATACAGGCCGGCGTTGAAGGGGTGTGAATAGGGTATCGAGTTACAAGTTTCGCGGATAACTTGGGCTGTTGCTAGGGAAGTGTAGCATGTTGGGAACGGTGAAGATTAAATAGAGGAGCGATAACGATAGAAAGCATCGAGAAATAGTGAAAGAAATCAGTAAAATATGAAAAAACAGTGGAAAATGTATAAACGATGCGTTTTCGAGGTAAAACATCGGGCTTTATCGATCTGAGTGACCCTACAGCGAAGATTATAATTCGCGTAGACATCGCTCTGATAAGCGATCCTTTACTTACATTATAATCCATTAATCAGAGGTTCGTAAAGTGAGGAAGGAATTTTGTTAATAGTGAAGCTATTTCTTAATAACGTAATTTGCTTTTTTGCAGAATTAGTGTTATTGCATATTTTGTTGTTTCTTATAAGATGATTGATAATTGTGTTTTTGTAGATTTTATATGAGGTATTGGAGTTCCAAAAAATATGTTTATTGACGTTAAATTTAAATTTGAATTCGTTTCTCTTGTCGTGAATGTTAATTTTTAAGTCGTTTTCGTGGTCTAAGCATAAATCAAGAAAAATTGCTGGAGATTGATTGTTGCTGGTTTTAATTAGTTTGAGCTCTTCTGTATAGATGATATTGCTAATAGAGCTGAAGTCTTGAAAATTAAAAATTATTATATCGTCAAGAAATCGAAAGGCATAGTGGAGGTTTAAAACGAAATTATTTTCGAAGAAATGAAGAAAGAGGTTGAGTAGTAAAGATGAGAAATGTGTTCCTTGTGGGATGCCTTTTATTTGTCGGAAAATATTTTCTGCGTCATAGATAAAGTTATTGAATATGCAGTAGTTGATGAGGTCTTCCCAGAAAGTTAGTGGGATTTTAAAAAGATTTTTAAGATCATAGAAATAGTTCATTAATACATCTTGCAATTTATTTATCGGAATACTTGTGAAAAAATCTTGAAAGTCCTAGGTTTCTATCGTATCAATTTTTCTATTATTAAAGAATTCAATTACTTTGTTCTTGTTTTTGATAATCCATGTAAAATTTTCTTGCTCAATATGATTTAGGACGATATTAAGATGTTTTCAAAAAATGATTCCATGTCTTATATTTTACCTCGAAAACGCATCTTTTAGACATTTTTCACTGGCTTTTTATATTTTACAGATTTCTTTCACTATTTCTCTACGCTTTCTAACGTTATCGCTCCTCTATTTTATCTTCATCGTTCCCAACATTCTGGGGCAGCCAAAGTTAAGCGCGAAACTTGTAACTCGATACCCTGTTTACACTCCTTCAACGCTGGTCTGCACCGTGCCACTCCGCAAACACCGCCACGTCACCATCCGACCTTCTAGTATATAAAATTTATTCTTTCTTTGCTCTAATGTTATATCACATCGTACTTTTGATTTTAAATATTCAAAACTCCTCTCTCTTTTTGGTTTGACATTAGGGATGAAAATCAGTGTGTTGGACCTTACGGTGTAACTGATTGCAAGAAAATGTCAAACTTTTTATATTTTAGCAATTCACAATAACTTTATCCTCTGAAGAAACGTTATTGTGCTTTAATTGCGTTTCTCATTTTACGATTTATTCTCTATCTACCACAGCGCTTTTGGAATTGAAGCTTTTAGTGTTTTTCTGTCTCGCATAAATCTTTTATAACTTCCATACTCAAATGTGACATAAAATAAACCGTAAAATAATTTATATAAAAACTGATTTGAAGAGTACAGAAATTTTACCAACACATAATTATATAAAGAATTTAACAAACATAATAAATTATCAAGTTATTATTAGAACAGTTATGGAAGTATCCAATTCTTTCATATCTAAGCAATTACTTCAGTTGACTTATGAAATAATTACCTTTTCTAGATTATGGGTTTTTATTACTTTTTAACAAAGTAACAAAAATAATAGATTTCTTTGCGGAAATTAATTTTTGGAGTTCCGTATTTTTTATCAAACCAATACGGTATCTTCCCAAGAAAGAATATTATTCTAGGTAAAAACAAAGAATTCATCTTTTTTTCATTTTTCAATTCTCTTCATAGATTGCGCTTCCAAAGTAAATATAATCTTACACTTTTCTACTGCAGCAAAAATATTTTCTTCTAGAAAACATAGAATTTTTCTTGAATGTTGTATTAATATAATAAAAATATTTCTTTCTGTTGGGAATAGATTAACTCATTCGTCGAAAAATGAGTTATTAATTCCTAAGGGTCTTCATTAGGATTCCAATTTCTTAACAGCTTTTGATGTTATCTTTTATTTATATAAAAAAATAATTCTTCAGCAAAATATTTTTTTGTTCGTGAACTGCATTTTTTATTTGTTTCAATTTGAAAGAAATAATCAATTTAAAATTCAAGATTTATTTGGATGAAATTGTTTTAATTAAAAAATTTTGAAATACTTTAAAGATAGTTTTGAGGTCTTTGATTTTTTTAGAGTGATTGAATGCATTTTGTTTTAAATAAATGTTTCAGCACATTTTGGAAGAAAAAGTAAAAGGTTTTTAAAACAGAAATGTTAAGCTAATAAATTAATAAATGCTAAATTCCTTTTTTAAAAAAATTTAAACGATAATTTCACGGAAATCTCTTTCACAATTCAAGATTTTGAAGATTAATTTTGTTCCATGAAATTACTACAACGAAAATTAAACCTTTTGTTACAGTTACTTTTTTTTGTTAAATGTATTTTTTATCAATTAAATCTTACGTTCGAAAAACCGAAATTGGAATAAGAATTTTTAAAAAAAAATGATGAAATGACCGTCAAAGATATTAATTTCTTTCAGTCGTTTCCAGCAAAATTCCTTCATAAATCACTTTAATTTTTTTGAATTTGAATAGCAGTATTTAAAAAAATAAGTTTGCATCCTTTATACCTTATTTCACAAAATGGAAACACATGCAGAGAGTTACTGCATGTATTTGCACCAAAACATCAGCTTTGAAATTATAGTAGAAACTCGATTATCTGAGCTGAATGTGACCGTAACCCAGACAGCAATTTTAGTTTGCGGCAGACTTGCACTGCAAATCTGCAAACTTACAGCAAATTTGACACGACAAGAGTGCAAGTGTGAAACAAGTTTGCAGCAAGTTAACACAAGCTTCGAAGTCACCATGGGACGAAATTGCAGCAAGCTTGCATTGCAAAGTCATTGCAAATTATAGCAGAAACAGAGTACGAACACAACCCGGGATAGAACTCGCGACCTACCGCTTGGTAGCCTGACGTCTATACCACTCGGCCAGCTCGACAACGAGAGGAGAAGATAGATTTCGCTAATACATCGTTCGATTCGATTCGTATACGATTTATTTTAAACTATTTTTTTGATTTCATTGATTTTTTGAGTTGAGAATATGATATATGATTTGAAGTCAAAGGGAGACCGATTTTCGCTAATAACTACGTTTTGCTAGTAGAATAAATTATGAAATTAGAGTTCAAAAGTAACTACTTTAAAATGGGACAAAGTGTATATGTTATTATTTTTCAACAAACATTGACTGTTTTTTTGGTTTAATTTTGTTTATAAATGTTAAAATTGCAACATTAAGAAAAAGCCGATGTAGTTTTCTTTAAAGTAAAAACTTTTAGTAAAAAGATGGAAAATGTGTCCAAATTTTTTTTATAAAAAAGTTAGTTTTTTTACAAATTATCATTGATTTATTGAATTAATAAAAAGAAGGACGGTCTAGGAGATGCTATTAAAAATCGGATGTTTTTTTTAAAACAGAGACAAAGATAATTATCTCTTTGTGCTATCTTTGCATCAAGCTTGTTTTGCAAATTTGCATTGCAAAGGAGGTGGCACTATTTGTCGCGGTGAACTTGCAGAAGGCTTGCAATGCAAGGAAGGTGGCACTAGCTGTCACGGCGAATTTGCTACAAGCTCGCTTCAAGTTTGACGCGTCAAATTTGCTATGACAAGGTAATATCAAGTCAAAATCAAACTTGCTGCAAACTTACGTGCTATCTGGGAATCACCTCGGATAATCGAAAGCCGGTTAATGGAGACCGAACTTTAATACTTTCCACCCCACTTTCGCACGATTAAAATTTAACTATGAAAAATAGTTTAATTTAAAGTTGACATCCTAAAAGAAGTATACTATGAGTTTAAAGTTTTTCACTTTTTCCGTTTCCTGGAAATTTCTTGGGACAATATATGTCCCAATCGTATAGTCGACTGGGACAATTCCAGTAAAACATCTGTAAAATTATCTTTCCTGCCATAAGATTAGCATATCAAGGAAACAACTTTACAGCTTCATAACAAAAAGTAACATGATTACTGATGGGATATATTGTTCCATTGTTAAATAGATTTGGAGAATATATACCAGAAAAAGAATTTATTCAAAGTGTCTTCAATCTGATATTAAAAAAGGCTAAATTATTATTTAATAAGTGCAATAAGAACTACTTTACACTAAGGATGACATAAATATAGTTGTACTTTATGTAAAATTTAAAAAAAAAAATAGAACAAATGAAACTTGAATAACGTGTGTGCTCATGAACATAACCATAAGCAATTGAATTACTATCGGCCAGAAATGGGACAATATATACCAGAAAAAGAATTTATTCAAAATTTTTTCAATCTCATATTAAAAAGGCTAAATTATTATTTAATAAGTGCAATAAAAATTTCTTTACACTAAGGATGGTATAAATATAGTTGTATTTAATGTAAAATTTAAAAAATAGACCAAATGAAACTTGATTAATGTGCATGCTCATAAACATAAGCATAAGTAATTGAATAACTATCGGAGAGGATTGGGAAAAGAAGAATTGATTTAAGGTTGAGGTTTGTGAAGGTTTTCCAAAAACGTTTATTTGAAATTATAAGAATAATCCCGGAAATACTATAATGTATTAACATTTTAAAAATGATTAGTTGAAATTATTGGCAGGAGTTATGGGAAATACTCCCACTAAGGCAAGAAGTATTTCTGTTCTAAAAAAAATTTTTAAAGTTCTTTCGTGTCGTATGTTTCCCTTTAGTCACGAAAGGGTTGAACAACCTCATGTTAATGCGCCTCTTGACTTGGGAGAAAGAGGTACTGGCATCAGTAATTTCTTTGTGATCTGACAATTTTCACATTTGCAAAGTCTGGTAAACAACCTCACTTTGATGTGTTACTCAAATTTGGGAAAAGAGGTACCGGCATCTGTATGGTCTTCGTCCATTTATCCCGCGAATAAAGTTCCCTCCCAATAGTCCTTAATATGGCTTCTGAAGGAATTTTGAAAAGTTAATCAATTAATTCGTAAGTATTACTGCTTGATACGCTGTGGAAAGACTTTTAAAATAACGATTTATGTTGTTGTAAAGTAATGGACTTTCGACGCCAATTCTTCACATTTGCAAACTCTGGTTAGCAATCTCACTATGATTTGTTACTATAATTTGGGAAAGAAGTGCCTGCATCGGTATAGTCTTCGCCATCTGACATTTGGTCACGTTTGAAAAGACCATTCCCAATATTCTTTACGACTATGAACGGAATTTTAAAAGTTTAATCAATTAATTCGTAAATATTACTGATCGATACGCTGATACGCCTTGAAAAAACTTTTGAAACAATAATTTATGTTATTGTAAAGTAATGGACTTCCGACGACAAATCTTCACATTTGCAAACTCAGGTTAGCAACCTCAGTTTGATGTGTTACTCTAATTTGGGGAAAGAGGTGCCGGAATCGGTGTAGTCTTCGTCTTCTGACATTTTTTTCACGTATGAAAAGACCGTTCCCAATATTCTTTATGGCTTCGAAAGGAATTTTACAAAGTTAATCAATTAATTCCCTAAGTATTACTATTCGATGCGCTTTGGAAAGACTTTTAAAATAATAATTTATGTTATTGTAAAGTAATGGGCTTCCGACCACAAATCTTCACATTTGCAAACTCAGGTTAGCAACCTCAGTTTGATGTGTTACTCTAATTTTTTAAAGATGTGCCGGAATCGGTGTAGTCTTCGTCATCTGACATTTTTTTCACCTTTGAAAAGACCGCGTTCCCAATATTCTTTATGGCTTCGAAAGGAATTTTAAAAAGTTAATCAATTAATTATCTATGTATTACTACTCGATGCGCTTTGGAAAGACATTTAAAATAATAATTTATGTGATTGTAAAGTAATGGGCTTCCGACCACAAAATCGCGGAGATAAAACCATTTTGACGTAAGAAACACATTTTAAGAGTTTCTGGTAATAACCAGTAAGCACTATAAACTGATTTCTTAAAGAACTCAATTAAACCTGTCATTCCATTTTTAAAAGCTGAAATCTAAAAATGCATCTTAAAAATCTATCATTTTATTAAATCCCCGCTATATTTTAATTATAAAAATTGACGTCGCTATCAAAATTGTTAGTTCCTCAGACTCTTTGACACAAAATGTTAAAGAAAGAAATCATATTAAGATATGGTTTTGGAAAGTGACAGTTTAAGTAGTACCTCTTCTCTAATGGAGACTAATGGGGTTCTGCATTGTATCCACTGGCATTAATGGAAAAGTGCATTAAAGCCATTCGATTCAACAAACTTATTAAGAGAAAAGTAAAGCTTTTAGTACAATGAATAATGTATGCATTATCCTAAGGTGGGGCAGAAAGTTACTGGAAAATATAGTCTTCCATTTGAAGAATGATATCTCAATTTATTTCTTAGTTCATTTAATTTATATGGGCACTATGATGCTCTAGAAGCACTTTATTAATGCACTAAACTTAAAATAAACTGATGTTATTAAAGTGTCATTTATAATTCAAAGTATTTATAAAAATGTATTTAAAGTGGAACTGTTAATAAATGTCGTTTTTAATATAATGTAAGCGAACGTTCAATTTTTATTTAATGGAAAATGTATTATTTATTTGGCTGAAAGATAAGAAGATTTATTTATAATTGGAAGCATTCATATTTCCATGAAGAAGCTCTTATGAAAATAAAAATGCTTTATTTATTTGTTCTTTGAATGCGAAAGGCAATAGAGGCACTAAGAATCAAAAAGACCACTTTATTATTAAACTAAATTTAATATAAAGTTTTGATATTAAAGGGACATTTATTATTCAAAGTATTTATAAAAATGTATAAAAAATGGAACTTTTATGATTATTTTTGTTATTATACTGCAAGCTCACGTGTAATTCGTTATTTAATTGGAAAATGTGTTATTTATTTAGCTGAGCGACAAAAATGTGTTACAATATAAATGGTATTTGTGAGCATTCATATTTTCATGAAGAGTGCTTATAAAACTGAAAAAAAACTTTATAATGTTAATCTTTGAATGAAAAAAGCAGTTTACTCATGTGAAAGAAAATATAATTAAGGCAACTGCTGACTTTCATCTTTTATTATATATATATATATATATATAATAATCTCACTTAATTTTATTCCAAATTCTAATATTATATATTTTAAAATCTTAATGTATTCCAAAATAACTTTTCTAAAACTCCAGTTTAGTTCTTTTCCCTCGCTGGAGGTATATTAAATCTCTCATTTTGGCATGTTTATTACTAAAAGAATATTTAATCGCTTTCACGTGCCGACAGAAAGTCATGACGGCGTCTCTTTGGCACCAGACTTTTTCCCTCAAACGCCTATTTATTAAAAATACCCAATATTCCCTTTACTTTGATCACGTGTCGATATGTTATTCCCTTATCCGAGAGAATACAGGGATTCTGCTGTTCACTTTCGCTTGTAACCTAAACAGAGATGGGCGTATATCCACCACTCTCCTATCTTAATATAAATAAAAGTCATTGTGGGTATGTGGGTGGGTATGTATGTGGCTATGTTCCACATCTCCTCCTAAACCAATGGGCGGTTTTCAACCAAATTTTGTACACTTATTATTTAAGACAAGGGGAAGACACTTACGAACTTTTCTACGTCCAAAAGTTAATTAAACAGTCAGTTAATTAGAAAATAACCGAAACCGTTTTTCCGCCGTAACTTCGGAGCAAACTGTCCGACAAAAAATATTTTTATACCATCTTAAAGTTCAAATTTTTACCTTTTCAATGATATCAATTTTATTTCTCTGACATTTTCCCTTCGATTGTTATTAATTTTTAAAAGTTCCAAAATTTTAAAATGCGTGCAGACGATTTTGAAATAACGAAGATTTATAGCTACTCCGTTGCTAGGCAACGGTTAGACTTTGAACTAATTCACCTTTATTTCTGAAAATTTTGCTTATTTTTATAAATATCCATATAATATAATAAATGCGAAAGTGTGTCTGTCTGTTTGTTACGCATTCACGGCAAAACTACCAAACCGATTTGGATGAAAATTGGCAGAGTTGTAGCTTGAAACCCAGGAACGGACATTGGGTAGGTGACATCATGTTAAATTCATTATTTTTGATTACAGATAACAATTAAATAATTAACAAGCGATTTGCGATGAAGATTATTACTTTATTTTTCAATCAACTCTCACGTGATCCTTAAGGAATGCGTAAACAAAATGAAATGTCACGTGATCCTTCAGAAAAGCGCAAGCATGTGGAATAACTTATTTTTAAAGTCATGCATCACGTGATCTTGCTGAGAAAAGAAATAATCTCTGGAATAATAACTGAAAAATAAACGCCGGGACAGAAATCTAATGGTAGATATAATATAGTTCCAAGAGTTTTTAGATTAAAATTTAAAAACTAAAGTTAAGTGTAACTAAATGAAAATATCGTTCAATGTTTACTTAAAATAAGAGCCTAATTTAGTGGAAAGGTTGCCAAAATTATTCTTTATGACTCTTTTCATCGACATCCAAGATTTTCTTGGCGGTTAAATTTGTAACCAAACGATTTAGCTAATTACAATAGTTCCGTTTCGAATTTTAATGCTTTAAGAGCTGTTTTTAACCGATTTAAATAGAAAGGATTACGCAAACCCAAAGAACACGGAATTCAATGTTTTGTTTACTAAAGAAAGAACTAATTCGAGCTTGGCGCTTGATACAGTTGCCAAATAGATTTGGCGATTGCTTAAATCGGAAGGTTACCGGAAAACGGTATATGAATCCAAAATAAACAAACCATGATCGTCCATTGACGTATATGATATGGTTGTCAGAGTGTTTGAGAATAGGAAGGTATATTTTGTCTTATGTATTATTTTAAACAGTAGAAGCAGATGACATATAGCATGGTAGATGATATATTCCAAAGAGCAGATGATACCATCGAGTACAATGATGTAATTTACAGTAACGGAGAATTAAATTAGTCGTCCAATTATGTATTATCAACCGTCAGAACTTTTGATTTCCCCTTTCTATATATAACGAAACATTTACATTCGTGAATTTAAAAAAAGTAGCAATTCAAATTCTTCGCGCACGAAGTCGCGGGTAACAGCTAGTTGATAATAAAATAAGAGGTAGTTTTGCTTGGCCTGTTTATTTTCAACGACTACAACCACGGATACGTTATATATATATATATATATATATATATATATATATATATATATAATGATTCCGTTGTTGTAGTCGTTATAGTAAGGAACAGGCCGAGAAAATAATTACTTTTCGTTTATTATCAAAATATTGGCTGTCATACGTGCATCTTAGTTTAGAGTTTCAAGTCAAAAGCGAACAGAAAATCCCTGCATTTTCTCAGATGAGGGATTAACATATAGACAAGTGATAAAAGTGAAGGGAATAATATCTATTTTTAGTAAGTGTTTTAGGGAAAAGTATGGCGAAAACAAGTCGCTGATTTCGCGATTTATGTGGACGCGTGAAAGTAATTAGAATATTCTCTCTTTTATTACTAAATATGCCAGAACGCTACATTTAATATACCCCCAGCTCGGGAAATAAAACGAAACTATATATATGTGTGTGTGTTTAAATTTAAACTGGTACGTTTGCAATTTAAAACAACTTGCAATCTTTTTCCATAGTTTAATGGAGAAAATTGCATTTATTCAATACAATTTGAAAATTTGATATGAAATATACTTTTGGGAAAAAATATTATAACCACTGAACATATTTCACTGTAAAGACGGAAAACTGAGAATATTGTAGAAAAAAGCTATATAAATTTCAATCATGGCAAAATGTAATTTTACGTAATCATAACAGAGTATTGAATCCAATATTGCAGCACTCTCTCATGTTTTAAAAGATATGAAAGAACTCTCATTCACCATCGTGACGATTCAGTTTGTCAGATAGTTGAAAGCTACGAATGATCGCTTCGCCGACGACTTTCGTAATGCATATTTATATGCGTTTTAGAGTAACAGAAACTGCTCCATAAATTTAATAATGGGAATTTTAGAATTCTAGCACATCAGGAAGTGAGAGAAAAGCTGATTACAAAATTTCGCCTTTACAGACATGGATGTAAGTAATTACTCCACTCGCACGATGATAATTCGCAACATTGTATGATATTACTAAGTATTGGGAATATCCCATAATATCTCTTCTAATAATAAAGGAGAATGTGTGTGTCTGTGTTTTGGCGCTCTACAAGGCAGATCGCTGGACTTAGAGCTACGAAATTTGGCATGAACAATTCTTTGGAGGGTGAGAATGTTAACCTCGGATCCGTTTATTTGAAATTTTAATTAGAATTTTAATTGATTATAAAATAAGCGAAATTTTGGCGTTTTTCCTTAATAACTTTCGAAAATATTACAGCACAAAAATCATTTTTACACCATCTGAAATCGCAAAACCTTATCTTTTCAAGTATATTAATAAATTTGTCGTTGGATTTTTTCTCTAATTTTAATAACTTTTTAAAGATATTTTTTGGCATAATTTACAACAATGCTTTTCATTGCTGCAACGAATTTTAAACAGTTTTCATTGTTTAAACAAATATTTAATTGCGTGTTTCTCTTATATTGTTTAAAGCTTATAAAATATCTATAAATAAAACCCTCAAGATGGTAATTAAATGTCTATAGAAATTTGAATTTTTAAACTACTTTGTTAAGGGAACCATGAATATAAAATTTTGCATAAGAGATTCAGTTGAAATTATATTTCCAGTGATCAAGCTGGTCACCGAAGGCGGCTAGTTGTATAATAAAAACCGTATAATAATGTACAGTATACAAAAATATTGTTTCATATTACACAATGTTTTGTGCTCCTGTGTAAGTAAGTAAAATGTTATGGATGAGTTGATAAAATGCTTATTTTGTTGGGTTTACTACTTAGAAATTGGATAAGAAATCTCTATAATTTTTATGAAATTCATACATACAAAGTGAAATTCATACACACGATGCATAGAAACAATACGATGCAAAAATTTACACTGTAATAATATGCTAGTTAAAGAAATTGCCTTTTATACCTAGCCTC
>BGPR01003792.1:61363-73397 GCA_013235015.1 Araneus ventricosus | reverse complement strand
TAAAAATGCTTAATTTCTAGAGTTCACTACTTAGAAATTGGACAAAAAGTCTCTATCGTTTTCATGAAATTCACACACACGATGCTGCGATACAATACGATGCAAAAATTTACGCTGTAATAAAATGTCGGTTAAAGAAATTGCCTTTTATACCTAGCCTCCTTTCTAAAGAGTTGGAAGTCATTGTATCGCATAATATTGTATAATAAGAACCGTATAATGTTGTACAATATCGAACAATAATATTGAATATCATATAATCTGTTGTTCTCCTGTGTAAGTAAGTAAAATTTTGTGAATGAATTGTAAAAATGCTTAATTTCTAGAGTTCACTACTTAGAAATTGGACAAAAAGTCTCTATCGTTTTCATGAAATTCACACACACGATGCTGCGATACAATACGATGCAAAAATATACACTATAATAAAATGTCAAGTTAAAAATGGCCTTTATACTTAACTCACTTCCAAAGAGCTTAAAGTCATTGGAGCAATACGTAACTGAACGAAGCACAAATGTGTCTGCGATTGCGTATGGGCTCCGATTGAAATGGATTATTTGATTGAGCAACCAAATCTATGTAACTGTCAAAATACACGTTAGCTCTCATGCTGGGGAAGATTACAGCGGCCATTTTCATAAATCAGGACTCGATTGACACGGCTGGGTGTGGCCACGCGAAAGGGTGTGGACCGCTTGGCCCTGGGACCCGAGCGAGAAATCGAATTTATTTATGAATGCTAACCTCTTTGGCAACATTCTGGAAGTATTAGAAGAATGTCACGGAGTGGAGGTCCCTGGCGCGGAAATTATTGCCGCTTTTAATATTAAACGAACATAAATGGGGATATCGTGAAATAACTTTAATGATATTTGATAAGAGATATTTTTAGGAGGTAATTTGAAAATCATTATTATATAGAAAACTTCAGTTTTATCATTCATCAAACATATTACTTTATCGTATGGTGCATATATGTATTAAGTAAGTGGTTTCAAAAGAACTCGCCGCGGTGTCCTGAGGAGTTTCGAATTCTTCACATTGATGTGACAAGATATTCGGAAGATATCATATTTTTATTTACATTTTTAATTCGATTTCAGAAGTCGCGACATTTTTGCAGAATACTTATCACGCTTTATCACCTGAATTGAGGAAATATACTTTCAAAATGATATTTAATTACAAAAGGAAAATACAGAAGAAGTAAACAATAGTGATAACAATATACCTATTTGTTAGATTGCAAAAATTGCATCTACATCATTTTTCGGTTTTATCAGTAATTTTAAATATTTAATTCTTCGCCACCAGAGTTTCTTTCGAATCTTGTGGCATCTCTGGCAACTTTTGAAATTTAAATGGTAATTTTTAACAGTTTGATTAAAAATCTAATTTTTTTTAAATTATTTATTTAGTAATCGACTTAAATATTAATTGTTTTAACATTTGATGTCTTTTCATTTAATATTTCAAGTTAATTAAATTTTAAATCAAATTATTTCAACGGGACTATTTACTCGCCATCTTGTTTCGCGGATGTATTTGTGCGTAAAATTTAGCGTCGCCTGATCGGAAGAGATTCCTTTGTGAATTTTGAATTGAGTAACTGAACAAGAAGGAGGTGTGTTTTCCACCTCTAATGGCAAAGTTTGTCAAAGTGCCACTCGCCATCGGAGTTCTTATATGGATAACCTTTCTGTCAAGGGAAGGGCTTAATAGTCAGAGAGGGAATATTATTTGACTATTAAGCCATTCCCTTGACTGAAAATATATTTAATTTTATTTCAAATATTTTATAGACTTTTGTTTATTTAATTATTAAGTAAATATATAGGAGAAAGTGGGGTAAAACCGAGTAGTTAAGATTCGAAAGCCTGATGGAGCTAAAATGTTCGACATAGAGCTTGTCAAATTTGATTAAAATATTCTTTGTTTCTCGGAGTACAATATATCTTTCCAGAAAAGACACAGTTTCGTTACTTTTTTTATTAATGATTTTTTTTATTTAAAAAGTGAAACTACTTGGCTTTACCCCATTTGTGGAGTAAAACCGGGTACACATGTTAACATTATGGGAAATTAGGAAAACTCGATTTTCAGTGGAAAAGTTGTAATCGTTTTTATTTTATATGACAATTTAAGAATATTAGTTACAAATTTCACATGTAAAGCAGTTGTCTTCTTCCTCCACGTCACTGCAGCTTTCTTGGGTGCAGCTAAAACAGTTTGTATATTGGATTAATCCTTCTTTTTTATTTAAATTAGAAAATTCGTCATTAAAATATAAACAAGCAACGTCTGATGTGTTTTTTTTCCGTCTTAATCGGAGGCATCATCAATACTGACTGTCCCGGTCTTACGCCACTTGGAGTATTTACCCGGTTTTACCCCGAGTGAAGAGGTTATGAAAACCGAACTAGAACAGCTCAATTATTGTAAATCCTTATTGTTTGATAGGGTATAAATCCTTAGTAAACGTATTATAATCTAGACTAAAATTAGTTTTTAAAAGTGTAATGATTGTTAAGTAAGGATAGTTTAAAATGAAACGAACATAAGAAAGTTGATGTCTGAAGACAAACAAACCTTCACAGAGGCAGTAAATTCAACAGCTGCAATACGCCACTATGACGTGCCTTTTCTTGGCTAATAGAGTGTAATTCAGCATCTGTCCGCTAGGAAGAAGAACTAATATTGCCAAGGATATCCGGTTTTACCCCACTACCCAGTTTTACCCTTCTCTCCCCTACACCAGGATATTGGTTACCATTATCAGAATTAGGCACAATGGAAAATAGTACATAGACTTATGTAATCTTAAAAAAATTGCCTTCGAATTTCTTAGTCTATGGAGAGCGTCTTAACAAATTTTGGCGCTCTGGGCTAGAATAATTTAGCGTCCCGCCAGAACCGTAACTAAGAATTTCAGCGCTTATGCCTCAACGAAAATATCTAATTAATAATATAATTGAGTAAAAATTTCACTTTTTCTGTAATTAAACTGTTACTATTTTGCAAATCGGCTCTTTTTCAGAATTGGATTTTGCAGGCCAACCTCCACCACACTTCATCGTGTACATGATTAGCTTTGACGGTTGTATTACATAAAAAATATTTAATTTTCTTCGACGCATTTCTTAATGCAAAAATATAATAGCATCTATAATAGGAAAGCCCAGAGATGACTATAATGCTGGGAGGAGCTTAAAATAACAACGCACCTTTTGTCTGCGTCATTATTGAACGAGGCAATCGGATGCTTGTGTAATAATATTACCTCAGCTTTCAACAATGAATGAGAAAGACACAATTAAATGTTTGTTTAAACAATGAAAACGGATTGAATTGCGCTGCAACAATTAAAAGTATTGTTGTAAGTTATGCCAAATAACATTTTTATACATAACGCTGGGCGGTTCTTAAAAAAACCACGCCCCTTTTGTCTGCGTCATTATTGAACGAGGCAATCGGAAGATTGCATAATAATTTTACCTCAGCTTTCAACATTGAAAGAGAAACACGCAATTAAATATTTGTTTAAACAATGAAAACGGATTGAATCCTGTTTCAACAATGAAAAATATTGTTTTAAATTATGCAACAAAATGTGCATGAGATTTTGTATTGCATCTGTCGTGAGTAAATCAGTTCTGTGGTATGGTTTTCAAGCTAAAATCCCGTCTTAGACGGACACAAATTTTCTAGTACTTAATATTTAAATTAATGTATGATAATACATATAAACACTTTATATTTCTTTTAACATGTTTTAATAATTTATTTAGTTTTCACAAAATATTCATTTTAACTAATAGTATAAGATATACATGTTTATGTAACATTACAAAATCAGTGACTGTCTAGTAACAATTACTAATCATGTTTTTAACATATTTAAGATTATAATTCTAAAATTTCCAATTCAAATTCAAAATAAAACTGGTATAATAAGTTTTTAAGCAGCTTCGAATCAATGGCGCCCCTGGGCTACAATCCAATTAGCCCATTTTGTAAAACGGCCCTCAGTCCATGCTTTTAACATGTCATGATTGTTAATGGAAAGATGAAAATCCTTCCGTTTGACTATTGTCTTTCGATTTCGCATTAGCACAGTGAAAACTCGAAAGATAGTGTGTTTATTCTATTTAACCAGCGGGAATGGTTTCCCCTAAACTTTTTCGTATACTCCTAATACATGTAGAGGAAAAATAAGCTTAAAGCAGCAAAACGAACAAGAATCCCTATCGCAGTCGAGAAAAAAATAAGCGAAATCTCATACCACGATTTCGAAAGGTCGTCCAATGCGGAAGGGGTATTAAAAGCCGGAGTGATTACCAATGGGGCTGGGTGTAAGATAAAGAAAACGAAGTTTGCAATTTGAACGCCTATTTCTTAACCGATTGACACAAAAATTGGACACAAGTCTACTATTAAGGCAAAAGGCCACATACCAAATTTCATTTATGAAAGTAATTTTTTAAAGAAGTTATTGCGTTCAAAATTATGCGATTATACAGACAGACAGTCAACCCTTTGACGAATTCGGTCCAACATTTGATACAAACCCACATTCCTGATGATAAAAATGTGTACCAAAGTTTATCCACCTAGCTATTTAAGTTCTTGTGTTATCGCCTTCACATGAACACGGACGTATAGACAGACAGACTTCCCGTGGATGGATTTTGTCTAAAATTTGATAGAAATATACAAATTATATGTAAAGACCAAATACTAAATTTCATTCCTGTAACTCTAATAGTTTTCGAGTTATCGTGTTCAGAGACACACAGACAGACGGACATAATTCCAAAATTGTGTTTTTTGCACTCAGGGAGGTCTAAAACGTGCAGATTCGTCAAAATCTTGAGTTCGAATTTTTTTGACGATTACAATACTTTCCCTTTGTATACTTCGTATACGAGAAAGTAAAATGATTGCGTAAAATGTGAACAGAGAGTAAAATGTTAATGCCAGGCACATTCGTAAGAAATGATGACGATATACTTTTAGATGGCATGTGCAGTTACATTCGTCATGTGACTTTAACGGCAGAAGAATTGGCCCCATTGACTAAACCTTTTCAAAAATAAATTTACATTTGCATAAACATGAATGAAATGTTATGACTTATGAACTGAGTTATTTCTGGATTATTTCCAGCAAATGCTAATAATAAAGTAAGAGACAAAAGTAATGTAACTCTCACGCGAAAGCAATAGTGGAGAAGCAGCAATAAGAATTACTTGCTATGTTGCAATTGAGTCTCCCGAGGTTTGACCTTCAGTGTCAAGAAGTCGGTATAAAAATAGATAAATATCGTCTGGGGAAGCTCTATTTGTATCACAGCCATTTCATAATTCTAGAAAGCATTTATGTCGTATTTGTAGAATGTTACGTATCGATCGATTGCTTGATATGGTAAAAATGGCTTCAAAGATTTTGAAAGAGACTGAAGCATTTTTCTATTTTTTAAATGCGAAAACAGCAGCAGTAGGCTGTGTCTTAGCTGCAATCTTCTGTGAATCATGCAATCTTACAATATTGCTTTTGCGATATTTGGAAAATTTGTAATCTTTTGGCATATTTTGACTCCGTAAAAGCATAAGCAATTGCAGATGCATTGGCAACTTCTATCTACGTTTTCACAGATTAAAACATTTTAAAGATTATATCTATTTTTTTTCCGTTTAATTCGTTACCTTTGGTTCGAAACAATGGGTTATTATTATCAATTATATATCTTATAATCTTTTCAGAAATTAGATTTGTGAAGGGCAGTTTTTTTACCTGAAGATAAACATCGTCAGCCTTTGTTTAAATATCCAACATACAACAACAACAAAAAATGGCGTATCCACGTCTGAAATGTGAGATGATAATCTCACAAGGTGAAAAGTAGAATAATATAATAAAATAAAATAAATCTCTAAAAAGTCCCATGCATTTTTAGTGTTACTAAAAATAGAGGATGATTTTTTTAAACTCTCTCACACAGAACAAGGCTGTCCAGGGCGGTCTAAAAATTTCCCATAACCCGCGAGAAAGCGCGAGGTTTTATGACCTTAGGCCGTCAGAAAACTCCGATTCCTAGAAAACTAACCGCCTGTTCATTTATTTCTTATCAGTATCTGAGTTAGTTAACCTCCTCTGCCTTTTCTGAGTATTCTGAAAGTATTTCTAGAATTTTTCGTCCTGTAATACACGTTTTGTCAGTTACTGGGGTTATGGAATGACCCCGCGCATCTTTCCATTTGTTCTACAGACCAGTTTTTCACGCGGCTCATACGGTCAGTTCGTAGTTTTCCTTGACAAACTGAAGTATTAAACTGTTTCTCAAAATGCCAAATCCGTACGAAAAAGAAATTTAGCATTTGCGGAAACTTCTTGCTGAAGTTAAAACTGATAATGGTTCAGACTTTGACAATGAACACAATGGACCTGAGAATGTTTTAGAAGTTAATTTTTCATTAAGTTTCAGCGAACACGATATGGAATTGGGGAAGAATGGAGATTCCGGAAATGAAGAAGTGAATAATTGGAATAGTCTTCATAAAAAGATAGCATACAATGGAGATAAACAAAATTTAGACAGAATATTCGTAATCGTTGTCATAATATTGTATCGCGCTTACCTAGAACAAAAGGACCAGTTAAAGATGTGAGAAGCCCTGTGAAGAGTTGGGAATTATTCATCAACGATAACATGATACAATTAAATTGTAGAGTGAACAAATATATTTATTGAGAAATGCGCGCAAAACTTTTCACGTAAAAGCGATACACAAAAAACGAAATAGAAATCTGTGCTTTATTAGTGAATAATAATGGTGTAGATTTAAAGTTTTATTAAGCACGGTATTCTTAATGTCTAAAAGTCAAAAGCGTTATTTTTCCAACAAAAAAACATAATTTTTTTAACAGCGCAGGGTTGACTTTCAGTTTGGGGCCATTCTATGCCCCCCCAGCGTCTTAACGTTCGCTAAGGAGGCGCGCCTTCTCCCGGGTCGACAACGACGAAGGCCAATCTGAGTCGTTTGGCTTCTTTTGAGGGGAGGTGAGGTTCTGAGATCGATTCGGAGATAAGCGCGGTAGGGGGCCCAATTATCTTTGCCGACTACATCCCATTTTCGTGCGCTGTAAGGGAAGATTATGGCAGGGGTCGGGAGATGGGGAAATGACCACGCAAGTTGGGAGAGTCCAATTCATGTCGCTTCCTCCCAAAGAGGTCCGATTTTAGAGGGACTAGAAGAAAAAACTCGCCTCGGGATAAAAGAGTTAATGAAAAATATGGGAGTCAAAATCAAAATCGCAAAAGCGTGAGGTGATAATTTAAATAATCTAATCAAATAGACTTCCAATTATAATTCACTACAATTTTTAAAGCTTTTTTACGAATTTTATTTCTTATGGTATTCATTTTGGCTTCATTTTTCTCATGATATTGTTTTATGTGCTTTACACTCTAACCCCTGGTATGATGAATGAAAGTCAATAAAATCATAACCACGATAATATAAATTAAAATAAAATTACGAAAATCAATTTTTTAAAAAATGACGGGAGGCTATGTTTTTGAAACAGCTGCTGATGTTAAAGGCGTAAGACTACTTTACTCGCATGACGATTTTCAAATTTGTTTTCGTAACTTCACTTGTTACCCTTTATCTCTACAATAAGACAATAATTATGTTTTTAACATACACTGTAAAAAAAATCCCGTAAAATTTACGGTTTTAAACTGGCAGCTGGGTTGGTTGTGCAAAACCGTAAAAGTTAGGAAGTAAATCCGTAGTCACAACGGTTTTTTACCGTACGAAATCAAGTTTTCTCCGTAAAAATTAAGTCATCGAAGTAAGTGACGTCATCGACTGAGTTGAGTTGTTTTTCTCCTTCTGTTCGAGTTGAGTTGAAATGTGCTGATGTGTATTATCAATTAGGAATATTAATTAATCAAGGCTTAATTATTAATTTCAATTAGTTTAATTAATATAATTTTTAATTGGACTTATTTGGACGATTTCGATGCAAGATGGTGACAAAACTTCTAACTCCTCCGAGCCGGGGATCGAAACCGCGTTCTTAGAAATAAAAGGCAGTCGCATTAAACCACTAGACCACCGGAGACTTCATAAAATGAAGTAAAAATAATCTATTTGAGTTTTAAAGTCACTATAGCTCTAGTGGCGCCACCGAGTGATGTAAAAATCAACTATTACCAGAACACGTGTTTTAAGGTTAGCTTTCATGAGTGACAACAGGTTACTGCAACATGTGTAAACAACAGCGGATATGGAACCCTATTAAAAACATGAAATGAATGCAATAAAATTACATTTAAGAAAAGGGAAAGATATCGTACGGAAAGCAATACCGTATGACGAAAAATAGAATTTGAACTGACGGTTTTAAACCGTTTATGGCTGGAGCGGAAAATGGTGAAAAACCGTTTTGTTAACAAAACAGCTTTAAACCGTCAAATATACGGAAAAAGTCCGGGAAAAAAACGGATATTTTTTACAGTGTATGTAGTTACCGAGAAATAGAGGATCGCGTCACCAATCCATACGTATTTTTGCCCAACTTTGCGACCAGTAGTCGCTGCACTTGATTGCACGCAAAAATTGAAAATCGGAATTGATATTCCGATTTTCAATTTTTTTTTGTAACTTCTGTTTTTACCCTTTATCTCTAAATTAATATATTAGTTATGTTTCTAACACCTGTAGTTACCAAGATATAGAGGATCTCCCATACAACAATTTTTGTGGCGTTTTGGCGTGTGAATCAAATTCCTTCCTGTGTTCCCCAATGGGAGAAACGCAGTCTTACGTTAAAAAAAATATTCCTTTGCACTTATATTTTATTCCATTACGCTGATATCGTCTGCTTAACTGCAGACGATAAAAATCGAAGCGAATTACTGTAAATGAAGACATATTCAAAAGAACAAGAGAGTGAAAGAGAGAATGATATTAGAACGTTTACTGCAAATAATGCTATTAGAATTTAAATTGTGCATAAATAGTGTTCAAAACAAAAAATTATTTTTTTTCTGCCATACTAGAAAAGCAATCAATCTCTATGGCAGTGATTGATTAGAACGACATGTTTTTTAAGCCAATAACAGTCCAGCGAAGCAAAATTATTTTCTCTCATTTTCTACCGCGAACTTGCAAAGATAATCTTTGAAATCATGAGGAAAATTAATTAAAAATCCTTACAAAAAGGAATTTCGACTGTTCTGATTTCAATTTAGTTGGGAAATTTTCATTTATTACACGAAACAATTTCAAAAGAAAACGAAATTAAAATATCGTATGTAGAAGTTTTTGTTTTAAATCTTTAAGCCTTTCGGGAAAAATGATTATATTTTTAAAATTTCGGAAATCGGAGTATATAACGTTAATATAAAACAAATTTCTTTTGACGAAAATTATTTTTCTTATCAGATAGTGCATCCATTTATTTCTACAAATATCAGAAACATTACTATGGCCAAATACGTGGGAAAACCACCCCAAAACAACAAAAAATATTAAATAAATTTTTCTAAAATTTCTAATTTCTAAAAATTCCTAATTTTTAAAATTCGGGTTTCGAAGGTTCATTGAAATACCATTAAGACTACCTGTGTGCCAACTTTATGGATATATATGCGATGGACACTGCACACGTACATGCACGTTCACAAACTCTTTGTTTTGTAAGTATAGAAGATTTCGACAAAGTTCCTCTGGGCGTAAATGCAGAAAGATTCTTTTGGGATATTTATTTAAAATGTTGTAAATATGAATTGTGCATCAGTTTTCAACTTTCAACATACAATATATTTTATAAATCACCCATTTGTTTGAAAAGGTCATGAGAAAACCATCAAATGGCAACATCCTGAAATCTAAAGAAATGGCAGCGGCAAATTGCCAAGAAAAGAAAAAGAAAATTTATAAAATAAAAGGTATATATATTTTGCTTTCCCATATATTTTGCTTCGAGACTGGTTGAGGTGAAGTTTGATTTCTCAAAATGATTTTTTAATACATTATGTTTTTAGAAGTAGGTAAAATGGGCAAAAGATAAAATGAGTTGAAAGTTACAAAATGCAGCTGAAATTGTTCGAATTTTTTCTTGAATGTTTTAAGTATTCGCTTTTCATCTACTCAAATTTACAAATTCGAAACATTTAGGGATGAAAGATTCCAACAGCTCAATGCTCACGTGATAAACGTTAAGTGTGCAAAATAATTCTATATTTCTGCTTTATGCTTTCTTCGTAAATTTGATAGTTCCTACATTAGATATTTAAATAATTTTTGATAATCATTGGTTCTTCGGTTAGTTGATATAATATTGCTTTCTATTTTCATTAAAATAATTGGTGTTCGTGAACTCTGTTTAAAATTGAATTATATAGGCTTTTCTGGAACTTATGAGTTAGTTATCTGTACCAAAACCGTTTATTAGATTATTTTTTTCTTTTATAACTTAGTCACTAAATAATACTCCAGTGCGTTGAAAAATCTATTTACCCTTAGAGAACATAGTACAGAATATGATGTAAGCTTAATAATTTCCCTTGGTAATTTCAAAATCCATGCTTTTTGTAAATTAGAATTGTTAGGTGGAAACTTGAAAAACGTTTTCGTACAAAGTTTTTTTCCTGCTCTCTCTCTCTCTCTTAGATTATAGATATAATGTAACCTCGAAAAGTACGTTTAAAATATAAACGCAGTGTAAAATATGAATAGCAGAAGCACTTTGCTACACATAAGTTGAATATTAAGATTCTTTATCACCGGTAGTTTGTCACTGTAAGTTGTCGATTTCATAATGTTTCTGTTTTCGAAATGTATTACGCAAGGAGGACAATTTTCACACCATCTCAAAATTAGAAAATTGTCCATTTAATGATACTGGTCTAGGTGGCGTAGTTTTGTCACTATTTCCACAGGTTTTTAAGTGTTTAATTTTTACTATTGGTTTGGTTTGATAGAGTTTACTGGCGCAAAAACCATTATTGATTATGCTGCGCCAAGCATATGGTGTAGAATAAAGTCTCAGTTTAGGGATTCAGTTAAAAGAAGTCTGTCAAACGTTATGACGTGTAAATTTATAAAGTCTGCAAAAAAGTTTCAACAGGGAAAATATGATCTCAAAACATGGTAAAAAAATTCTGACGAAATATTAAAAACCAATCATTTTTTAAAAAGTAAAAAGTTGTGGATTAGGATCTTTGTGAAGGATGTCTTTTAGTGGAAGCAATGGATGCGTCGATGATTAAATTGTGGACATTCAATAAGAATGTGGATAACACTCATTTGACATTGGCATATTGTATAAAGAGGAGCGTGTTTCAAAATAAAAGATGCCTAAGCGTGAATAGAGTGTGTCCGGTTCTTAGTCTGGTAAGAAGTGTGACGAGCTTCCTGATTGGTAAACTAGGCCAACAATCAATTAGACATTTTATTGAATGAAGTTTATTTTTGTCTTTACATTTCAACTCAGTTTGTCATTTTGAGTTCAGGATGATTTTTTTTTACTATAACGACAATAAATTTAATGTTTTCACTGTGCGGTTTACTACATAACGTAATTTTTTATTGAGATAAAAGTAATCCCATTTCTGTTCATTTTTCATTAGATTCAATCCAAATATGCAATTGAATACTAATGTATTGAGAACTATTGGAAAACCATATGTAGATCTTTGCTGATAAAAGGAATTTCGATTCCAGACTTGAATTAAGCGCTTTTGGACCACCTGTCCGTCACTATCTGGACAGCTGGTATTTTACAGTGTCGAAAACGTTCAATGAGGCATCGCTAAAATTGTGGTTGTTTCTTATCATATAATAAACACAATTCTGACAGTTCCGAGATTTGCCGTAATATTCATTTTTGTAAGAAGAAGGCAGCATGTTCAGTAATCTGATCGTGTCATTAAACCATCATCAAAAAGAAACCGCCAATTTCCTTCCGCTCCATCATGGTGTCTAAAACATTCAATGAGGCATCGTCAAAATTGTGG
>BGPR01003792.1:47905-61353 GCA_013235015.1 Araneus ventricosus | reverse complement strand
AGTTCCGAGATTTGCCGTAATATTCATTTTTGTAAGAAGAAGGCAGCATGTTCAGTAATCTGATCGTGTCATTAAACCATCATCAAAAAGAAACCGCCAATTTCCTTCCGCTCCATCATGGTGTCTAAAACATTCATTGAGGCATCGTCAAAATTGTGGCTGTTTCTTATCATCTAATAAACAAAATCCTGAGAGTTCGGAGATCTGCCGTAGTCTTCATTTATGTAGTGAGAAGGCAGCATGTTCAGTACTCTGATAGTAACATTAACCCATCATCAAAAAGAAACCGCCCATTTCCTTCCGCGCCATCAGCTGACTATCAGTGTCTTGACAGCTGATTATTGTTGTCGTGGAAGCATGTCTGAAGTGACAAAAGGGTCCATATTCCTTTTTACTTCTACCTGGAGTATTACAACATGATTCACTAGTAACAGAAATAATTCATACGATTTTGCATTAGTTGCAGTACAAATAAATAGCTACGTAAATTTGGCAGCTATTTATATGAAATAGTGTAATGGCTCTATGGACTCTTGTATTTGGTATCATCAAGGGATTTAATGATTGTTGCTATTATTAATATCCGGATAAGAAATATCTGTGAACAAAGAGACAATTACAAAAATATTTTTTCCCATGAAGAACTTTTGAGGGATATGAAAAAATAATACAGGGGGCGGGGAGTTATCATCACCATTTTATTTACATTTTTAAAAATACGCATGCCAGAAATTACGTCTCTAATATTTATCAGATGATATTTATTTTCTGACTTATGCTTCTTATTTTGCTCAACCTTTATTCAAAGATGGATTCGATGTGTATATATGCGAACAGAATTACCTTACTTATAGAAAATCAGTTAAAAAAATCTTTCCTACTCGCAAATATTAGCTGACTGGTTTGTCCCTGTTTTATATCGCTCCCACGAAAAACGCGTACTCTTTTCTTGCATCGAAAGTAAAGAGAAAAAGCATTGTTACAACTTAAAGCAGCATGAGTTTCAGACAAGAGAGGAAAAGTTCAGAACAACATTTCAGGAAATATTTCTTTCATTATCCTTCAGACAATTGATAACCTTAATATTCCTTGAATCTATAAATCAAAGCGACAGGTTTGAAAACAAAAGCAAAAAGATTAGATGTAAAATTATTATATAGATCAAAAAGCGAATGCATAAATTGCAATAAATAAAATATCAGATTGGTTAATAAGTTGTGGAGAAATTAGAAGAATTTTTTTCATGGCGCGAAATCACTTTATTTAGTGACACATGATCTATTTCTATGCATGACGTTTTCCCATCATTCAGGCAGTATCATAATTGCACGTTCATGAAACTTTTGTTTTTTTTAATTCGAAAATAAATTGACCAAATACGATTTGAGACCATCATCATCAATATTGAAACTTTTACCAATCAAGAAATTTTGTAGAGAACAAAAGCAACTGTAATCTGACGGAGCAAGATCAGTACTATATGCTGGATATGGAACACATCCCAACGGAGCTCTAATGATGGTGGAACACAAACATTCCTTGAATTTGTTAACGCTCGAAGCGTTTCTTTATTTTTACAGTTTGTTTCTTTGTTTAATGTAATGTTTGTCTGATTGTACGGTAAAATTTCATAGACGTAATACCTTTGCAATTCGATCAAATTGACAACATAACTTCCGTTAATCGAGATAAGTTCGGTTGTTGTTTCTACTAGTTCACCTTGCTTGCTCCACGATCTTTTTCTTCTGATATTGTAGTAGCAGTCAGTTTTCATTTATAGTTTTCAAACCTCTTAGAAGTCCATCGTTTTTATTGCTTTTCTTGAACAAATAGCAGATGTGAATGCGGTTTGATGGAATAACTCTTTTCATCTCATGAGGAACGCATAAATCGAAATTTTATAGTAACAAGCTTGTCTTAATTGTTTTTCAACGCATCCCATATAGAAGTACACTTTCAGAAGTGTTATTTTTCTTGAAATTAGCTTGTCATGACAAACCTGATGCAGCAACTTTGCAGCAAACTTCCTCCATAGTAACAAATCATAATCGACAAACCCACTTGCAAAACAAGTTTGCTGTGAAGTTGTTATGGGAAACTTAACACCATATTTGCTAAACAAGTTTGCTGCAAAGTTCATACAGCACACCTGGAAATACAGTTGTATAACTGGTTTTGATCGTTGTTTCAGTTTTAAAAAACGTCCGATTTTTAATAGCATCTCCTAGACTGTCCTTCTTTTCATTAATTCAATAAATCAATGATAATTTGTGAAAAAACTAACTAGGTCTTTTTATAAAAAAAATTAAAATACTATCCATCTTTTTACTAAATATAGAACTCGCACTTTAATGAAAACTATATCTCGCCTTTTTCTAAAAGTTGAAATTTTAACGTTCATAAACGAAATTAAACCTTAAAAACAGTCAATGTTTGTTGAAAAATAATAACTTACTTTGTGTCCCATATTTTTAAATGTAATTACTTTTGAACCCGAATTTCATAATTTATTCTACTAGCAAAACGTAGTTATTAGCTAAAATCGCTCTCTCTTTGACTTCAAATCATATTCGCAAGTCAAAATTTTAAAAAAAATTAATGAAATCAAGAAAATAGTTGAAAATAAAACGTGTAGATGCACGATCTAGCGCAATCTATCTTCTCCTGTCAGAGTCCCGCTGGCTGAGTGGCCAAGGCAACTGGTTATGAAGTGGGTTGTCGGAGGTTCGAATCCGAGGTTTTTGTGCGTACTCAGTTTTTCCTAATGTTTGCAATGAGTTTGACTGAACAAGGTTGCTGCAATTTCGACGCGTGGTGACTAACTCGTTTGCGTTAACTTGCGGCAGTATTGTTGTGAACTTGCGGTTTTGCCGTGTCAAACTAAAATTGCTATACGAGATGTACGGAAGACATGGAAATTCTGCATGATCTCAATTTCTGTATAATGGCAATCCGCTTTGATTTTCGTCTTGATTTTGAGGTTATTAATTTCCTCTCGGCAATCAGGACATTGCTCATCCTTGCATAAGAATGTACCAGCAGAAAACTTCTGAAACGAGATTTGACACATCCGTTGTTTTAAGGCTTCGGCTCCATGCGCATCACATATGTCTTTGTGGGATTTTGCTGTTCTTCTTTTGCGGAAGAAAAACAATTTATGCCTTCAATTGTAATTAACGAATATTTAAGCGAAATTTATTTTTGCTGGTATTCCATGTACTATTGCAAAGAATATCTTAAAAATAAATTTTTTAAGTTTGTAGAATAAACATTAAAATTATGATATATCCGGTACACTGCGCATTAAATAGCAACGGCTGTCAAAGGCAAATTATTATAAGAGGTGAAAAAAGTTGCCATTTTGGAAAATATTTCATGCTTAAAACAAATTTTTTCTCTAATATGTTGACAAAACAAGATATTATTTAGACAAATTTAATAAACAAATTTGACTCGCAACACATGACAATGAAGATATTTGTATTACAACAATTCAAAACATCAACTGGTAGGATTTTCGGGTACAGCAGACTACATTTTCGATAAAATATATCTATAAAAGAAGGACATAACATCACACAAACTTCATTGTAAAATGTTAAAGAAAGGATAATAAAATATTATGCATGCATTTTAAATGGCAAAAAAAATTATTACATACAAATAATTAATAAAGACATAGAATTCATCTTTAGAAAGGGCACCCATGTTTTGGAAGAACTAAATATATTAAATTTTGCCATCCTTGAAGAAGGAAATTCATGTAAAGTTTGTAATTATACGAAAATCGAGAATTAGCTAAAGAAATAGCATGCAATGTTATCAATTATTACATAAATATATTCAGTTCAAATTTATGGTATGCAAAGAGGTTAAATGGGAGAGTTGCGATGGATAGAAGCATGGCAGAATTTTCTTTTTTCGTGCAAATAATTTTTTTTATTCTACAGCAAACAAAACTATAAACGCGATCAATGCAAGATTTTTCCAGAAAAACAGTACCAACCATGAAACAACAATATGGGCTTGATTTTTCGACCAAGTATACATGTTTGAAGCTGCAAATATCTGCATTGATGAGTGAAATCTGCAAGTACTTAGTTCCCAATACAGTAGATGGAAGATTAAACTACAGTTTTGTGTAAAGATCTGCGCATAATCAAATACTATATTAATGTGATCTATTGAAGAGTTTCGTCCTACATAATATTCTAGAACTAGTCCTGAATTTATTACAGTATAACTAAGTTCGTAATTCGTTAACTAGACATTCCGCTTATATCTTCATGTCCAATGCTTAACTTAACACAATTAAGGGACTTGTAATTAAAGTACTTGACTTTGAAACTTCAAATTTCAATTACAAAATACTCTAGAGTATTTCTCTCCCTAATGAAATTTCTATTGAGACTTCATTTTCGACTTTGATAATTTAGTTTTCTTAAATATATTCCGAAGGAATCTTTTGTTCGAATTTTAAACAATTGATTTTTCTCGAATTATCATTACTAACAGAATCGCGAAATCTTCAAAAACAAGTAATATAAAAAAAATTTAAAGTCAATTCCTATTTAGGTCAACAAAGAAAACTTTTATTTTAGTTAATTTTTATTAAATAAATACAATTAATATAAATATTTATATAAATATGACAGAATACAATATTAAGTGGCAAAATAGAAAGCGAATTTCCTTGCAATTTTCCATTTCCCTTTCTATATATGGGAAATTTTTTTATGTTACTTGTTATGTTAAAAACAATATCATGTTAAATATTGTTACGAAGTTATAAAGTCGCTTCCCCGAGATGCTAAACTTGGCGACTTGGCGATAAATTTGGCTATCTTGGCGACAAATTTGGCTACCATTTTGACTACTTGGTGGCAAAGTTGGCGACTTTGGCGACAAAAGGCCCTAATAAATAAAATTAATTAACTAAATTTAATTAATGAATTAATATTTGAAAAACTGTATTAACATCAAGTGTCATCCACTACAAGTTTTAAAAAATGTATTTGAACTTGAATGGATGAATAAAAAGTATTTTATTAACGATTGAAAATATGAACAAGATATATATATATATAGGGAGAGTGTGAACTAATAGTAGGAATTGAAAAATTACATGCGGGTTTAGTAAATAGGCTATAGTAATCTAATTAGTAATTTTAGTAATCTATAGTAATCGAGGTACTAATTTCTTCTAAAGAAGAAATAAATATATTTCCTTAATATCAGAAAACACTTAGTCTTCAGTTTAAAAAATAATATTGAAGAGACATTTTCCTCAACGTGACGTTGGGAGAATTCAACATCCTATAAAGAATGTTTTAAAGATAACTTTACAAAGTTATTTTTGAGAATTTTTTGTATCTACAGTTGTAATTGCTTTTAAATAATTCAACAGTTCTAATTACTTATGCTAGGAAAATTAAAATAAATCACTAATAAGTAATTTCTTTTAAATAATTCAGCAGTTCTAATTACTTATGCGAGGAAGGTTAAAATGAATGACTAATAAGTAATTTCTTTTAAATAATTCAGCAGTTCTAATTACTTATGCTAGGAAAGTTAAAATAAATCACTAATAAGTAATTTCTTTTAAATAACTCAGCAGTTCTAATTACTTACGCTAGGAAAGTTAAAATAAATCACTAGTAAGTAATTTCTTTTAAATAATTCAGTAGTTATAATTACTTACGCTAGGAAAGTTAAAATGAATGACTAATAAGTAAGTTCTTTTAAATAATTCAGCAGTTCTAATTACTTATGCTAGAAAGTTAAAATAAATCACTAATAAGTAATTTCTTTAAATAATTCAGCAGTTCTAAATACTTATGCTAGGAAAGTTAAAATAAATCACTAATAATTATTAAAAATGAATATAGTTGTTTCTGTTTCTTGGCCTCTACAGACTTAGACGCCGGATTGCCACATACTATATTCAGCTTAAGGAGCTAATGTGCACCGCTGTGTGCTTTTGTTTTTGATATTTTGGTCAGATTAAATAAAAAATATAAGAAATTTGAGGATCTTCGACGATAATTTTCTAATATATTATTAGGTAACAATGAATTTACGCCATTTTAAAATCAAAAATATATTGTTTTCAATTGTGTCAATTTGTTTGTCATGTAATTTTCATCCATTTTAATTTTTAGAAATAAAAACATTTTTAAACATAGTCAGCAAGCATACTTTACATTTTTTTTGTAAAGAAATTCGAAGAATTTTACTTTTTTCTACAAAGATTTACATGCTTCTTCTGGTTTGAACCCGAAGCCTTCTAGCCCCGAAGCCAGGTCCTTACTATCTGTCTGCCAAGGCAGGATCGCAATGAAATACTAATGCTGCGCGATGCGTTGGATTAGGAAATTTTAAAAGCTCTTTTAACAGTTTTCATGGTTTCAATATATAGATCTTCAACGAAAAAAATACCTGATACTCTTTTTTAACGTAGGCGTACGTTCCTCTCATTGGTGTTTCAGGAAGGAATTTGAGTAACACGCCAAAACGCCAAAAAAAACGTTGTTTGGGAGATCCTCTATATTTCGGTAACTACATATGTTAAAAGCATAACTAATGTCTTATTTTAGAGATAAAGGGTAACAGCAGAAGTTACCAAAAATATTGAAAAACGGAATTGTAGTTCAGCGACTACTGAGTCGCAAAGTTGGGCAAAAAAGACGCATGAATTGGTGACGTCCCACGCATGAGATGCGCGCGCACAATTGGCTGACGCTCTCGCTTGCCACGTACGTTTTGGGGAGCGAGATTTCGTGATTGAGTTGAAAATTGAGAAAATTGAGTTGAAAACATCGAGAAACAAAAGAGCATCGCGAATAACAAAGAGAATCCGAGAAGCTTCGAGAAACAAGAGTCACGCGAGTAAAGTAGTTCTACGCCTTTAACATCAGCGGCTCTTTGAAAAAGACAGCCTCTTGTCATTTTTCTAAAGAATGTCGTCTATAGTTGAATATGAGTTATTGCTTCTTAACTGTCAGATATTCCTTTATGAGATAGTTGTTGTAGGAAAAATTTAAAATATGTACGTACCCTATTAGCTCAAGATATTGTACGTTATCTCCACAACATTGTCCAATGTTCGGAATGCCGTATAATATCGCAAAGATATCGTAACAATATTGCTCAGCAAAGCATTCTTATCGTGAACCGTCTGTTTTCACGAATTTTCTCATTCACTTTTGCAAGCAAACCATCATTGACAACAGAAGGTCGCCCACTCCGTGCTTCGTCATAAACATTGGTGCGTCCATCATTGAATTGTCGAACCCACTTTCTAACCATTCCATCAGTCATTACATTTCCACCATAAATCTCTAAAAGTTGACGATGAATTTCAACAAGTTTAACATTTTTTGCTTTGAGAAACCGTTTTACAGAACGCACTTCACAGTCGGCGGGATCGGCAATCGTCTTAAACATTTTCAACGCTCACTAACACATGTAAACACAACACAATCCGGCTGCAATGGCGTCAGTGGACAGACAATCAACCAGAGACACGTGTGCACATGCGCGGAACTGCGACACTAGGGCTGCGGTGGCGGTAGAACGATATGGTACTTACTTCCTGGACACGCCTCGTAAAAACTATCGAAAGTGGAGAGCTCGCCACCCTTCGAACCTTGCAGTAACATTCCTCCTACTTTTCATTAACATCCGTCCTACTTTTCATTAACATCCCTCCTACTTTTCATTAACATCCGTTCTACTTTTCATTAACATCCCTCCTACTTTTCACTAACATTCCTCATATTAACATTCCTCCCGTCGTTCCTACTGACAATTAATCAGTCATTGCGGACGGATCGTGCTTGAAAGTGCATGAAACGCTTTCCATAACTCAACCTGGCTTTCACAAAACGGCGGAAAATTATCCTTACAGAGCAATATTCTGTTGTTTTGGAATGATCAAGCAAGAAAAGACTAGTTAAGGACAAAGAAAAGACTAGTTAAGGGCAAAGAAAAGACTAGTTAAGGACAAAGAAAAGACTAGTTAAGGTCAAAGAAAAGACTAGTTAAGGACAAAGAAAAAACTAGTTAAGGATGCATTAAATCTCCATGGAGAAGTGATTAAGTACAGCGAGTATGGAATTGAGACTGACGTGGAGGACAAGCCAGTTCACGAAGAACGTACCGACTCAAATTGAAACACAAATGTTTGTATCATCCATCTTTTCAACCTCTAATCTTACTATACCATAAAAATTAAGTTGTGCATAATTAAATAAGTCTAGATTTAGGAAAAATACCTGATCTAAGTATTCTAAAAAATCACTTGTCTGCAAAGATCAGTTTTTTCTAGACTGCAAAATTACATGGTCATTAGCCATTATATATTTGAATTTGAAATGGAAGATTACTATGAATACGAAAGCGAGATTTGAAATTAAATTTCACATTGAGAAAGATTTGGTAACTATGTAGCACCGTTGCTGCTCAAGCAATTTCCCAAAATATTGGTATTAATTTTCACCTCCAAAATATCTCAATGCCAATCAGAATTCTCATTTTAATCCAAAGTATATATTTATAAAAATCCATCCAGATATACGTCACAACAGAACCTACTCATTTCAATAAAGTAAACGTATTTGAAATCTGACTTAATTATTGTCGAACTGAAAATCAGCTTACACGCTATCTAATGGTACAGACATCAGCAGTACGAGCAAAGCAGCGTTCAATCCATTGTGAAGATTTACCATTTCGTCTCTGTCATACGATTGATATGGAAATGAGTCGAAATCTCCATCAAAACTGGAATTTGATTGTTGACTATCTGCTTCAACTGCAGGGATGGCGGAATTCAAAGGAATATTCTATAGATAAAATTTTAGAATTATCACCTTCAACTGAAATAGGAGTAATTATAAATATTTAGAATGAAGGTGAGAGGAAATTCGGCATTAATTACAAGATTTTGAGGAAGGATTTTAATTCAGAGGATGGTCTTTGATCTTGGCCAGTAATTCTGCTTTACGGTATAAATCTTTAAAAGGGGAGAATATATTTATAATATAGGTAGACAATGAAATAATGCCTGTCATTTTCTGTCACTCCACGACACGCAAATGGCATGGTGACACTTCTTGACACGAAGATGGCGTGGTTGCATTCTATTTGTTAGCCCATTAATTTAAAGCGAGGCATTCACTAATGTTCAAATCCACTTTTTTTGGAACACAGGATGCAAAACCCATTCGTCAATGTGAAATTTCGATGATATTTGGTGTAGACTGAGGACTGTAGACTTGTCCAGCTTAGTAGGGAACTGACGTGTACGCCTATTTCATTGCTTGTTGAGCGCCTTGCTACAGTATACTGCAATTTCCCCCTCCACCCATCCCAAATCTCTTCCACCCAACACGCATGCACCGACCTGCTAGCATTTGTTCCAAAGGATGTGGAGAGTTGGAAATTGGAACAGGTTGGATAACCAACATTCTGCTCCACGTCATGCCAAATACTATCCGTTTTCCACATTCACGCTCGGTTTTATCGTGTCGCCGAGTTCCCGTGAATGATCGGTTTAACGTGCAGAGAGCCCTCTAGAGGGTAATCCATTGGGTGAAATATTAAAATAGTTATGCTCACGTGCATAATAAACACAGACTGTTTTGATATTTAAGGAAATGAATTAGTACCGAAAAAACATTAGCAGAATAATTGGAGTTGTTTGAGAATGAAATGAATGTTCCGTAAAGAGTTGATCTTGGAAGTAAAAGGGAAGGGATAGAGATTTCTCATTATTTTTTGAAGAATTGTGTTTCTATTACCCATACTTTACACGATCGCCCTTTATTAGTAAAGCCATAATATCCACGAAATGCGAATTCCAAGGTCTTTCTCACGACTTTTGGTGGTTGAAGATTTTAGAAGACATCTTATTTCTGGACATACAGATAAAAAATTAAAAGAATTAATTAAAAGATTTAATCTACCTGGAATTTAACAGCTCCTGCTGGACATGAACCCAAATCTATTGCACAGCTATAGGTTGAAGGATCTGCAAATGATATTTTGGTAAGCAGGAGAAGATTAATCTGTTAAGTACTGATTACGAGTTCTAAAGAAACGTTATGCTTACTGTTTCAATTCAGAATTATAACACAGATAAATCTCAGGAGCAGAGAAAATGCAAAGTTGTCAAAATATAATTCTCAACAGTAATATGGTTCATTATATGAAGAACAATAGAAATTTACGAAAATTGAAAAAAAACCTTCTTGGTGCTGTCAGGCCGACAGACCCATGTCTTCACACTCATTTAATAAAAGTAAAATGAGACTTAAGTACATATATACAGAGGGTATTCGAACATTTTTTAGACGATTTCATTTTCTTTTAGGAAAAATTCGTTTGCTTGGAAAAAACTATTCTCACAACAATTACATTTTTGAAGCTTTAAAGTACCATCTGCTTCCTAAAAGTTTTGTTTACATGTGAAATGGCGCGAAGAAGCCAGGGAAGAAAGACGACGTTCTTGCTCTTTCCTAAGAGAGTTAATCTTATTAAATTATTTAAAGAATCTTTGAAAACCATGGTTTTTTATATCTATAGCCATAACAGGCAATATTGTTAATAAAAAAGGTAAAAATCGTCCAAGTTTCTTTTCAAGTGAAAAATTGTTCCCAAATATGTATCCAAGGAGAAAAACGCAGTTCTTCAAATATTGCAAAGGTGTGATATTTAATGTTAAAAGAAAATCCTCCAATTCAAAGATTTAATGCACAATCATTAAAATTCTCAATATCAATTGTAAATAAAGTTATACACAATGGTTTGAATCCCAGAAAAGCCAAAAAATATGCAATTTTCGTCGTCTTTCTCCACATCATACCGCTGGAAACAGAACACACTACATCATTCTCTATGAAAAGAATTTATCCGGTCAAAACTTGCAAAAATATTGCAACAATAGATGAAGCCTGAGTCTATTTAAATGATTGCAAGAATGAAATTCAATTTATTATCATCAAAAAGGAGATAAAAACTTAAAACATGTTAAGTGATCTAAAAAAAGTTTTTCTAAGGGAATTATGATTGCTGCTGATTTTTCATATAATGGCAAAATAAAAGTAAAGGTGAGTTGATAAAAATGTAAAAATCAACTTCACATACTATCAGGAGCATATTTTATCCGTAATCTTCAAATATGAAATAACATCTCGTTACCCATAATACCATCAACCAGTAGAACTGTAACAAAACAATTCAAGCAGTCGCACATCACAATCCTTTGTTAATTTCCAGGAAAAGATTGAACAAGAAATGGATATTAAAACTATAAGTTTCGCTGATATTTCTGGTGAATAGATTTCTATCATCCACGAATTTTTGCGATTTTGGGCTTTTAAAAACATTATTATTCAAACATCGACCTACAAATCTTTGTGGGCGTTGGAAAGCTGTTCAAGAAGAATGGGACAAAATACCTCCTCCGATACCACAAAAACCATTATTGTCATGGTAGTTACGATGTAGAAAGATAGCAAGGAATACGGTCTATCGAACTGAACATTTCAAACGCAAAAACATTATGTAAAATATTTCTTAAAATACCATAAAAATCGTCAAAGAAACGTGCGAACACCCTCTGTATTTTCTTTCAACATATGAATTGTCAAAATTTGAATAGTACTCTGATAACAGTAAAGAACTACCTGGAAGAATCCCATAGATTGTGATGAACTACTGCACAGGCTATAGTTAGTAAATAAAGAACAAAGGGCCTCAAAGTCCCCTAAAAACTGACCCAATACTTCAAATAAAAATGAAAAATATAAACCCCATGTTATTTTCTTTTAACGTATGAATTATCAAGATTTGAATAGAATTTTGATAATAGTAAACAACCTCCCGGAAGCAACCCATAATTCTTTTACAATTTAACCATTATTGAACCCTCCGCATGGGTATTATTAAGACACTAGAAAATCACCTGTCATGGTATGACGGGTGCAAATTGCCTGTTCATTCGAGAGATTTCCGGTCAGATTTGACGTGTTTCAATAGATATATATGAGTGACAAATGTTTAATATTAATTGAAAATAAATAAATTATACATATGTTTTGTGCCAGGAAATATTTTTTTTATTTACATATTTCTTTATTCAAAAATTCTCTTAGCAAACAGCATTCCATGTGAAGTATTTTTCGTTTCTTAACAATTTTACTATAATTCAATAACCATGAAATTCTCAGCTTGTCAAACGTAAATCAAAAGTTAAAATTTCAAAGGAATTCTTTTTCGAAATCCTAATCAAAACAAAGCACTTCTCTGCTTGTCAAACATTGCCAAAAAACATTATCAAATTATATCATCACGATTGCAATAAATACTCGGATGCATCGTGGCGTCCAAACTATATCACGCGCATGATATACCACTGACGTTATTTACTACTTTCTATTAAAAAACGGAAATTAATTTGAAATATAAGATTAATATAATTCAAAATTTCTTGGGAACTATTGACCATAGCGAGATAAATTTTATATCAATCGCTATTAAATTTTAATTCACTATTTTAGAGCTATTAAATTTGGAACTAGAACGACAATTACTCTTTTAAATTTAAAATTACTGAAATTTAAGTTCTCTAACGATGAAATAATGCTGTTTAATGTCTCTCAGTGCTATGGCACGAGTTTAATTGTTGGTGACGTCAGAGCGTTACCGAGAGACAGATCTGGGATATTAGTAATAGTTACTACACAGGAAGTAGTTACCAAATAAAAAAATCCCTTTTCGGCAAGCTTGAAGGCAAAGGTAGATTCCTTTACGTTAATGTTACAAAAGTAATGAAATATTACATATTGATCAATACAGACATAGCCAATGATTTTGTTGTTTCTACGCATTGCAATATTTACTCTGTGATTCTGTTTTCATGACATTTAATTTTTTACTACATCAAGGTTTTATCATTCCATTTTTCATTCCAAAAGGTTATGCTAGATTTATTGGTCAGTATATTGGTCAATTTTTTATATCCCATCAGTTTATTTTCACGAGCTTTAATTTTGACAATGTTTATGAAGAAGGTAGTTTAAAGTTAAATGGAAATAATATGGATAATAGTTTTTACAATCATTTGAAGTAGGGGTCTTCAAGGCACCTTGACGCTCTTTTTCTTTATTTGTAACTATCCGATGCAGTAGCTGTCTTAATAACAACCATTCAGAGGAGTCTTTGAAAGGTCAAATCATGAAGTAATGATGTATGGTTTGTTCCTGGGTGATGTTTATTTTCACAGAGCCATTTAGATTTTCAATTCTATGAATTAAGGTAAACCGTTTAAAACTTACCTGAAAATAATATGCGGATAATATGTTTTAAGCAATCATTTGAAGTGGGGAAACTTTCAGGCACCTTTGACTTCTTTATAACACGTAATCCGCCGGAACGAAGCATCA
>BGPR01003792.1:20944-43321 GCA_013235015.1 Araneus ventricosus | reverse complement strand
TAAACATCACCCGGAAGCAGACCATACATCATTACTTTATGATTTGACCTTTAAAGACTCCCCTGAATGGTTGTTATTAAGACAGTTACTGCATCGGAAGTAGTTAACAAATAAAGAACAAAGAGCGTCAAAGGCACCTGTAAGTAGCCCCCTACTTCAAACGACTTCCTTAAACGGGGCGGAAAATGAATTTAATTAACTTTAATTACATATCAAAGCTTCTTCCGTAATTGGCTTGTTGCTACAGCGAGACAACTCTTGCACTCGCTAAAGAGATGGAATTAAACATTTACGTCGTCACTAAGCCCCCATGATTGAAAAGTGTCCATAGAATTAATTTGTATTTTAAGCTTTCATTTCGATGGGACCCTTCAGTATCCATCGACTGGCTTAATTGCTTCTTAAAACACAAAGACCCTTCCTTGATGACTTTTGCACTCGCAGTATCTTTTTACCAATAGTCTTTGTCCTTCTTCAAATATAATGAGTGGTATTAGCCGCTGATTTTTGGACTTCCAAAACTTAATGAAACATTCGAGCTCAAGAGATTATCTTTAAAGAGTGTCTGGCAGATATTTTTTGAAATTTCTAGAATGTAGGCAATTAAATAAATCCTAGAAAATGGGCATTCATAAAGTTTTACAAGGTTTTTTTATTACATCTCAGATGACTTAACTTATAAAAGAAGGTGAGATGAAAAATTGTCGTTGAAATTTGTTTCAAGTACGTGAATTGTATCCGAATTTAATTTGCACCGGTGATCAAAATCACAGTGTATTTAGAAAGATCCTTAATTTAATTAATATATTGACTTTTACAAGAGGAAATCATTAATTAATTCAAAGAGGATTTGTATTAATTTGCTGATTTTTCAATGGCGACTCGCAGTTATTATTTTGGTTAATCACACCTATTTATCGGAAAAAAGCTTTCTATTCAGAAAGGAATGTTTTTAAATTTCAGAGATCCTAGTATATTTATATACTAAGACTTCTTTTAACTAATAGGCATGCATTAATTTATCCAACTTCAATTGATTTTATTTAAAAGAAATCGTCTCGTTATTTTATTTGAAATAAGTGGTATGAATGAATTTAATTGAATTTCAAGCTTGCAAAATGACATTTTTATAGCTATAGCTCTTGAAGTAGAGGAACTGAGAGCAATGACGTATCTACATGAAATGGCGCCCATGGCAAATTTCAAAACTGCGCCCCCATCTTTCTTTTGAAATGTTATCCTTATTTTATTTTCGTAAAATTTATACCGGGAAGTGAAAAGATTAAAAGTGCAAAAAACTTAAAAATAATATATAAAACATTTTTGAATTTATAGGACATTTATTTACTCATTTTTTAAAAAAATTCTCTTAGTTTCCTCAGAAAATTTGGTGTATTCTAACTTTTATCCATTAAATATGGATCAAGTAAGACATTCAAAATTGTTTGTAAGAAACTTTGGATGTATTAGAATAATATAAATAAAAGTACTGGACTCGAACTTGGTAAATAATAAAAAAGGTGTACAAATTTCTCCATCCATTGGAGAAAAAACCACGCATGGTATAATGAAAAAAATTATTTACAATACTTCTTTGCCCATAGACATTATTACACATATAGACACATTACGGCAGGATATGAATTTCTTTTCGTTATATAATTGTTCTCGTTAATTATTAAAGAAATCGCTTTCATTTATCTTGGTTTTAACGCCATTACGGGCTGATAATTTTTACTTGCAGCATTTTTATTGGCAGTACAACTGAATTTGGGTTTCCGAAATAAAATTTAAAATAAGCCCTATCGCATTTTCAGCTTACAAATTATGCAAATATTTGGTACTAAAAACAATGTTAAGATAGCTAAGTAATAGAGTGAATTTGCGTCTTTCAAAGTTTTTGGAGTGTTCTTACACTAAGCCAAGACATGGAGGTATATTTTGCGTTTTTCACTCACACTATTTGCTGATTGAAAGCAGGAATGACACATTCTTGCTAACCATTTATCACCACCTTCCAAAAAAGCCGATATCCAATGAGTGTGAATCAGGATACCATTATAAACCATAAGAAACCGTGCGGTGATATTCGACTCCTAACTATATGCCCTTATCTTCCACCCCATCGAGACACAAATTTGTGTCTCGGTAGGGTGGGAGCTCTAAATGAGCTTTGTGTCTCGGTAGGACGGGAGCTCTAAACGATCTTTTAATTTCACGATGAGGATTTTGATCAACAAATATCTGAAGCATAATTTTATTTGTTACTCTGTCACAGCTTGAGGCTTCTGGGTTGTAAGAAAGATTGCATTCTTAAGATTTTCCCACACTCTGTTGCAACCATTCCATTTTTTAAGATTCTTGGGAATAAGCGCTTTAAAAAAACATTTTGTTTTAAATGTAACCAATTGATTCCTTAATTTTGCGCCCCCTTGTGATTGCGCCCAGGGCATGTGTACTACCTGCCCCACCCTAGTTATGCCACAGACTGAAAATGAGTTCATCTCCAATATTTTTCCACTTCATTTTAACACAGTGGAATATTTTAAATCCAAACGAAGTCTGAATTGTAGACAATATACAGTCACAGGTAAAAACAAGTGGAATGTGGAAGAAGGAATTCAAAATGAAGTGTAATTTCATTATTCTTCACCATATGTACAAACACACCTTTTTCCACAGTGCTATCCAAATTTAAAAGGACCCTAAAATAATACTTGACAATAATCTTGAAATCTTTTAATAATATCATTCTGAGTTTAATAAATTCATTCAAAAGAAAATAAATATATAAATAATTTTCGGTATCGGTTCGAATTTCGATATAAATGACTAGCAGGAGCATTCAATTTCATTTGAAGAGAAATCAAGAGAAAAAAAATCATTATATAGCTTACATACAAAAAACATCAAACTCGTTTGCGATAACACATTACTTTATAGAAAAACAAAACGTATGAACAAATTGAGTGAAATATAATGAAATAATTTACAAATGGAAGCTTGCAAAGTTTAAATTTCTTCTAGTGGGAGTGTATATTTTCGCGCTACTGTAGTATCACGGTATATGGAAATATTTTTGACGAAATGGTATTGTTACGAGCATGTAAAGTCGTTTCCCAGCAATGTTAGTCTTATGGTTGGGAAGAGAGTTTTACAGGGGTAAGTATGGACGGCAGCAGCCAGGCCAGGACCCTTGACCTTGGGAAAAATCTTGGCGGCAAATTTGGCTACGAAATGTGGAATCTCAAAGGCGCTGGAATTTTCTTGATATCTCTATTAAGGCCTGAGATCCAGATTTTCTCGATAATTACATGTGACGTCAGGGTCTGCCGGGGAGACTATATAAGGAGAGTGCTTGGATCACGAATCAGTCAATGTTTATCGATTTGAGCTTGTTCATAGATTGAGATCACCTTTAGACTGCGAATACCTTCTTGGAGTTTTTTCATCTGCGCGAGCTAGTAAGCTGTTAGACGCCAAGCAGTATTGAGTAGTTTGTGTTGATTGACTTATTAAAATATTGTTATGTCCATGGAATGTCGATTCCCTGCAATATTAACCTTATGGTTGGGAAGAGAGTTTTACAAGGGTAAGTATGGAATGAAAGGCAGCGGCCAGTCCTGGAACCCTGACCTTGGCGACGAACTTGGAGACCGTTGTTCTCCATTATCCTGCTTGTTGGACTGTTTCCACCATACACCCACAGAGAGATTTTCGTAACAGTTCACTATGTGAAGAATAAATGTGACGTAATATTCATTCAAAAAATATATTACGAAATTCCAATTATTTGCAAATATTCATGCTCAAAATATAGTTCTTCCGATATAAAAAGAAACTATTTACCTTAGAACTATAGTAAAACAAGTTACACAACACTTACAAATATTATGTTTAAAGATAACAGTGGATAAATATTGATATGCTCATCCTTAAAGCATACATTTTTTAAAAAGTAATTTAAAAATCCCACCTTTTTGCCAGTGTAAACAGAAGCCTGTTTACATAACTTCTATTTTTACATAACAGTAACACGCAATTTTCTGTTAGATTACTTATGTCAGGTTCCAAACGTATTCTAGATATTCTAATTAACGTTTCTTTAAAACCTTCACTCACGTTTGTTACCTTGTATTTATTTATAGCTCTGGAAATAAGCTCTCCCTTTTCAAACTCCTGCTGTCTGACATGCTTATTTGCCACGTTTACCGCTTCGTCAATCACACTGAACATCTTACAAGACATCTAGTTTAAAATTAGCTTTTAATCAAGTTCAAGTTGCGAAATATTCACAGGATGAATTCCATCAATGTCTTTTGCGCAACCTTTGCACTATTTGCCTATTTATGTCCCTAATTATTTATTTCGTATCGGCTTATATGCCATTGTAAATGCTTTACACGTATTTATATATTGCGTAGGTTATTGCAAATGATTATTTATTTTGCGTATCATCTAAATTAATTAGTTTATTAGAAATAACTTATCCGTATTTATATGGACGAGTTTTCTGGTTTGTTTACATGCATGTCATACGTATTCCGGTGTAATGCTAAGTCAAAGCGGAAGTCCAACATACAAGCAGATAAAGTCAAGGTTTTTAACGTAACTAAACAAACCAGAAAACTCGTCCATGGTGTGGTAAGTTATTGCAAACGATTTACGAATTTTATGTACCAGCTAATTAAATTCATTTATTACAAATGATTTGTGTGCATTTATATAATCTAAATCAATTAATTTTTCACAAATAAGTATTAATATATTGCGTACGTATGCGTATTAATATATTGTGCAAATTATTAAAAAATATTTATTTGCTTTATATATCATTTAAATTAATTAGTTTATTACAAATGATTTTTGCAATTATTTGTTTCATATAAATTTATTAAATGGTATTGATGGGAGTTATGTAGCATATTATAGTAGAATATATTTTGTTCCAGTTTGTTCTCGAAACAAGGTAACATTTTAATAATAGATCAGTGTTGTTGAGATAATATATATAGTAAATGTATTTAATTATTACATTCGATTTATACATAAATTTCCATAATAAGACGTCAACAAATATAAGATCTTTAAAAATACCACAATAAAAGTCTTAATTTTTAATTAACATTTAAGCCCAGGATACTAAAACTTTTGTTGAATGTAATATTTTGTATATGTTACCGTTAAAACGTATAATTCAGATATTTCATAGAATAGCTAGTCGTTGAACTAGGTAATTCTTGAAATACCTAGTTATTCTATGAAATAACAGATTGAAAATAACTAGGTAATTCATGAAATACTTAACTATTTTATAAAATAACGTATTCCCCAATTTAAATGAAACATTTATATTTACTGCCACAGATTTATTCACCAGAAGCATAAACACACTATTTTATTTTTAATTGTGACTAAACACATAAAATAAGAATTTAACACAAGAGTTTTGTAATGCTTAATGGTAAATTATTTGTTTTAGGAAAGCATATTTTTTATGTTTATTACAAACAGCATAAGACGTCAACAATTATAAAAAACTTTAAAAATGCCACAATTATTAATCTTAAATTTTGTAAACAATATACAGCTTTAAAAAATCTTCATATCATCCATATGTTCCTCTGGTACAGTGAAGAAAATTGGAGGAGGGGAGGAGTGTGACTTTAGTCATCTGACCATGGATCAAGATTAAGAAGTTTATTCCCAACTATCCTCAATGTAAGTTTCAAAAACTGAGCGCTAATTTTATTAGCATATTATTCTCGAGATAATTAACCAAATTTTTAGCATGTTAGAAGCAATTCAGCAATCGTAGTTCTAAAATTGAAAGCAAGTTTTTATATGTGATTTTATTTGAGTTAAATCATGCTTGTTGAAAATTCAGAAGTAAAAATAGTAATCTTTAGTTATTAAATTAGTTAATTGCAAGCTGTTTCATTTGTTGCGGGTAACGGATTTAGCGAATTTCTATCTGGAAGCAGTATTTTATTTATTTTTTTCGAATTCTTAAATTGCGGGCTATTATTGCCATATTGTAAAACTGTGAAATAATCTCTACTAATAATAAAGGAGAATGTGTTCGTGTGTGTCTGTGTGTTGGTCCTCTACAGTGCACACTGCTGTATCTAGAGCTACGAAATTTGATCAAAACAGGTGCAATAATCAGAACAGATGCAAGTCACTAAAAGAACATGGGTTAAACATATACACCAAGCTGAAGTTTAAAATTACCTTTCCATGAGAATCATGAATATGAAATGATGCAAGATTCAATTGAAATTATATTCCCTGAGAAGAAACTGGTCGCCGAAGGTGGCTAGTAAAAAAATAAGACAACCCAATATCCTTTGGTTCACTGAAAATAAAATTGTAAATAATTTGCGTCATTATTGATTGACGAGCTTAAGTCTGCCACAAATCGCGGACGTTTAGAACAATGCTATGAAAATATTGAAGAATCAAGTAATAACATCAAGAAGCAAATCTTATAAGGATGGAATTTCAGATGGCACGAGTGATCAGTTGAAGTAATCAGAAAAAAAAATGTCCGTGATTGGTATTACGAGCTCATAATCTGGAAGCAGGGAAGAAGGAACATTATAATGAAATGTAGGTCCACTTCGATGGCAATTGAAAAGAATGAGGAAAGTCTTCTGCAGACAATGCTGTCCTAAATAAAATACTCGCATGCGCAAGACTTGCTCAAGTAGAACGTCCTCAACCAAACAAACCAGACCTTCTGTCCTGTGATTTCTCAGTGACTGGTGAAACAAAGCTTTGAGAGGACAAAGATTCCAGTTCAATGCTAACATGAAGAAGGTGATTGGGGAATGGTTCTCAGAAAAACTCCAAGAGTTTTAGAAGAAAGATCGATCGGAATCTTCTGGAATAAATATCCCTACCATTATGATAAAAGGTTTGGAGTAACAGTAAACCTTTACAATACCAGGTCCGCTTGCTTCTCATATATATCGAACTACCTTAATATTTCAGTTAATGGCTCACCTGCAATTTTTTCAGAACAAAATAATGAATATAAAAAAAGAAAATTAAAAAAAATAATAAAATACTTAAAAAATGGAAAATAAAAATTATAAAAATGCATGAAAACGTCAAAAGCATTTTATAAAAAATTAAAAATAAAATTAAAAAACCACAAAAATCTTTATGAAAAATATACAAAAAAATTTCAAATCTTTAGTTAGTGTTCCCCTCACTAGATGGAGACAGGTGCAAGCATCTATTTGCCTTGTTTACATTTTAACACACACTTGGCGTCCTTTGTTCCACAAATGTTATAAGAGGTAACATTTTAAGCCCTTCTTTTCTTACTTTCTTCAAGAGAATGTCTTTAATTTCTTCTTTGTGGATAAATGTTTTTCCTTTCCATTACATCCCGAAATAGGTTCAGGCCATAAGAGGATATTAAATAATTTCAGACCTTAAAGTCTTTTTCCTCTACAGAAAACCTATTCCATTTTTGAATCTGCATGGATGCCTGGCCTCTGATGAAGTCATTCACCAGATTCTTACTTCTTGTCGTTATCAGCTATTATTTTTTACTCTTCTACATTTATAATTCCCTTTATTAATTATTTTTATTTATTTTGTACTACGCAATTTTTTCCTGGATGATGCTGCACTCGCGCTCACCAATTAAATTGCTTATATTAATTTTTGTCTTTGTAGATATTCAATAGTTAATTTAGGTTACGGATGTGGCGAATTTAAAAGTAGAAACAATAACTCTTCCTTTCCATTTCGAAAAATTTGGTATTTATAAGGAATACAACAGGCTGAGCATATAAAACCCATTCAAATTCCCTGCGACTTACCGAAATAGCTTCATAGATTGAGATTGTATGTCCCAAATAATTTTCTCAGTTTCTCTTTTTGTGAATAAGTAGAAAAAATATTATTCTACGTACTTCCAATTCCAGACGTGAAAACTATCCTTTTCTTCTTCCCTCCGTTCCATTCTAAATGGTATTTTCATACTTTCCTTTATTGGCATGGTATGGAATTCCCTTTTAGTGCGTCTTTCTCCATTTCAGTCGACCTTTCTTCGGAAAGGAAAAAACGCACTCGCAAAAATGTGAATGGAAAGCTTGTTATTATATGTGGAAAAAGGAAAAAATGGGGCGGGTTTGGAAATGGAAAGCGCCATTTCGCAATCTACGAAAGAAACGGTTTAGTGAATAGACTGGACTAGAAAAAGGAATACGAAATATTTGAATCCGGAACGTGAACCGTACGTTCAAAATGTAAGGAGAAAGTGTATCCGTTGTGTAAACTTGTTTCATACGTAAAAACCCCACGCGAGAGTTGTCTAACGAGAGTCCATGCAAAACATTTTTACATGCAAATATGGCACATTCTTTTCATGACACAAAGATGACGCATTCTTTGATGAATTTTTCTACTTGGGGAAAGTATTTTTAAGAGTTTTCAGATTTTTTTATGAGCCCTATCTCGGTTCGAGTGCAAAGTAGAATTCCGAGAGAAATGATATCTCAACGGAAGAAGGTTCTTAACACAGATTAAACAATTACGTTTTGTTCTGTTATTTTTTAAATATTTTTTAACTCTATTTATAATGATCAGAAATTGTGGAGTAAAATAGAGATAGATGTCCACCTAATGTGTCATTTCTTTTTTATTATTTTATTTTTAATTGTTCTTTTGTAAATTAGGTATTTTTCTGTTGTAATAGTATCCTCTAAAGTCCCATACTGAATAAAAATAAACTTCCTGGTTGTAAAAGCGTGAAATTTACGTACTGGTACGTGTTTTGTTGACTTTTTATGCACTCGGATCGGTTTCAGAAAAAAAAATCAGAATTTAGACATCGAGTGAAATAATCAGACTGATATGAAAATTGAGTGAAGTAATTCTTCATATGAATTGTCATATATGTGTCAGATGACGAAGGCCCAGTCGGCTGTGGTGTTCGTGCTTTATCCATCTTGTGCCCATTTAAAACCGATGAGCTGACTCCAGCACTCATAGGTATCGGGTGCTCAAGGTGGCGTTAGGTAATGTAGTACTCCGCATGTCTAAGCTAATCAGGTGATTATTTTTTATGGTTCTTGTTTGCAATATAAAACTGAATTACCTCCAGTGTTTCTCACAGCAGACTTCTTATAATACAATAATAGTTTTTCGAATACAGTAGTATTCCACTAATCCTGCTGCCCCTTGTCAAGACATCTGGTTAATCCCGACGGGAGTTTTTGTCAGGATGTTTGGTTTCGGTCATCCCACATCAGTTCGTAGATTAAAAGTTACTACTAGGTCTACGTATACAGTAACATTAAAACTAAAATTAAGCTGTATGAAAAGTTGCTTGTATTCATGGAAAAAAACACCGTTTTTTAAAGATTTACCCATCTAAGACTTGTATTACGTGCATTTTAAGGCAAATTCCGTTTAATCCCGGGTTTCGGTAATCCGGTCAGGGTCCGATCTCATCTAATCCAAATTAGCAAAATTCAACTATAATGCAAGAATAATTTTTTTTTGTTATGCCTTACAAAATTGGCTGTATTTCAAAATGTGTATTTTGGAGATTGTCCTCGGTACTGCAAAAGTGTTGTAACCATGCGCGTTTTACAGATTTGTGGTTGAATTTCATTCTACTTTTGCACGGCTTTACAGATAGCTTACAATCTAGGCCATAAATAAAGAGCTAACTCCTCTAATATGCCATCACAAATTTCATGATCCTTGTCTGAAGTCCTCCGTCAAAAGCTCTCCTGGTGTCCATGGAAGCGGTCCATCAGAATTCGAATGAGTGACTACGCCTTAATTGTTCTATTAAGGCCTACAAAGGGAGACAGGTGCCATCATTTATACATATATGCTACAAATTAGCCCCCTGCTCTAGAACGGGGTACTAAATTGACGTCACGATGGTTTAACGAGTATTTAAATGGAAAATGCCCGGGTACTTGTATGAAAATGTGCTTGATAAGTAAGCGGGTTCTCCCATCACCTGGGAATATACCAATGATGGTATGGTTGTGTTAGCCACATTTCAGATGACGGTTCGTACCTGCTACGGGAAGATTGGTGCATGGGCCGGTGATGGTTATTTTGTAACTGATCATAGTATCTGTGTTATCATTTAGGCGGACGGCAGTAACTATAATTCCTCTTGCATAGTTTGTTCCCGTGTTGCTTTCTTTATAGTCATGGTTTACTACTAAAAACTGAACCACCTCCAGTGTATTGCACAGCAGTCTGCTTATAATGTAATAATAAATTTTCGAATATTACAAAAATAAAATTTTTATTTTACTTTATTTTATTATTATTTTTTGTAATGTTTTGCAAAAATGATTGTATCTTAAAATGTGTACTTTAGAGATCGTTTCCGATTATGCAACACATATTTTTGTTGAATTTTATTCAGCATTTAAAGCACTTTAGATACAGCTTTCAATCTAGCGCTAAATAAAGAGCTAACTCCTCTAATATGCCATCACAGATTTCATGATCCTTGTCCGAAGTCCTCCGTCAAAAGCTCTCCTGGTGTCCATGGAGAGCGGCCCATCAGAATTCGAATGAGTGACTACGCCTTAATTGTTCTATTAAGGCCTACAAAGGGAGAGAGGTGCCATCATTTATACATATATGCTACAAATTAGCCCCCTGCTCTAGAACGGGGTACTAAATTGACGTCACGATGGTTTAACGAGTATTTAAATGGAAAATGCCCGGGTAATGGGTTTCGCGCTGAAAGGATCCGATATTCATTCAACTTCAGAGATGGTTTCAGAGGACCACTCGGTATGTTCTTTGATTAACACATTGAAATATTTACGGATTAAAGTGCTGTATCGTGTTCGTCTGTTATGGAGTGGGTTTGTGAGCTCAACTTGAAATGTTATGCATTGACAAATGAGTTTCGTCTGGCACAGTATATGGTTTAAGCAATTTAAGCAAAGAGCATTGTTTACGTAAATTCGGGCTTAGAAGCATTGTTGAATATCATAAGATGATTCTGATTTGAAAGCATTCATTTACTTGAAATAAACTGGATTTTGCGTCTAAGCAGTTGCAGCTTCTTGGTGGATTTCTTTAAGTAATCTGGGGAAGAAAATGGTATTTGTGGAGATATAATAGAACGGATTTATCACAAATTAAGATATTTAAAGTTTATGGAAAAAAAATTTAATATACCCTTAACTTCAAATTTGTATTAGTTTAAAAAAAAGTGCATATTCTATGTGATTAAAAGCCACATTTATTTAAATACATAATTTTTGTAGTATTTGAAAATGTTTTACTTTATTTACCTTTAGTTTACTATTACTAATTTATTTTATTATTCAATTCAAGATTGACAACTTATTGTGAAAATTTAAAGTTCATTTTTTACTGAAAATAAATACTTTTTCTCGCTGTAATTTGAGTTCAGTTTTGAATATTTCATATTTCTCTATTATGTCTGTTCTACAAATTTCTTTCGTATTATACTGTTATTTTATTTTTAAGGTATTCGCATGCGTTCGGAGACCATTTTGAGAAATATCATTAAAATAAATATTTCAATCACATTTTACAATTATAATTGCATAAAAATTTTCATTTAAGCAACAAACACTTTCTCAATTATCACAGATTTTTTAAAAGTGAAATTTTACAAAAACGCGTTACACGTTAAAAAAAAAATTTATATTGAGAAAATTTCAAATAAATTAAGTTGGAATACTTTAAACGCGTTTTCCTAGAGAATGTATTAGAATCTAATGAAAACTTTCAAAAATAAATTTTTTATACGTTTTGGAAGTTAATAATATAGAATTTTCCTAATATTTTCACAACTATCAACACAATAACAGGCTATAAAATTGAAAATTATTAGGCATTTGGGATTATTTTAACACATACTCTAGATAATGACTTATAAAATCTACATACCAAGTGTGAAAACTATATTACAAAAAATGTTTGAAAAATCATGTCACAGGTATGGGGATTTTATGAAATTTTAGGTTTTGAGAAAAACACGTTGAAAGTACAAAAACACATTTTTTGATATAAATTTATGCAGTAATTTAATTAAAATTTACTACATTTATGCATTAAACCCTCTTTTTTCACCTCCTGGTGATTTTACTCTTTTTAGCCCATTAATGTTTTTCCCGAGCAAGCTTCGTTACAGGTAAGCGAGCGACAATTGTCAGTGCCCGTCGGACTCTGTAAATGCATTGGTTGAAATTTATTAGAGTAAACATGAAAAAAGTTGCCAGTACAGAGATTGGCATTGCATGTAAGTTATTTGTGTTGCTTCTTATGGTTATCCCATAATAATTTTGAAGTTTATCAATAAAATTTCCTGTCAGTTTTCTCTTCCCTCCCAGATCTTTGTGTTTATTTTTTAATTTTCTGAATCTAGACCCAACACTCTTCTGGATACATTAAAAAAATTAAAAAAACATAAATAATTGTAATAAACAGTAAATTATATAGTTAAAAATACTGAACACTGTTTCCCAATCGTTCTATTTCCTTTTTCTTTTTCAGATCTCGAGGTTTCCAAAAAAGTCTCTGGTTTTCTTCCTGGGTGTAGTAGAAATAAAATAAAAACACTTTTAAAATACAAAAAGTATAAGCTTTCAGATGAAACAATAAAAAAATTGTGAATTTTGGCCGAAAATCGATTTCCAACGTAAGCGGATACCTTAAAAATATTTTAGTTGTTATAATCATCACATAATATGCATATATTATTAGCAACAAAAGAGTCTTGAGAAGCTTCTCTTTTTTAATACACACAACATCTGTTAATGCACGCTCAATAAATGTGACGAAATTTTGTCCATTTAACTCGGTTATTGGAGGTTTCATGATTCCGTGTATCGTTTCCTGCCTATTTTCTAAAAGTTTCAATCTGCTTGTAGTATCTCGAAGCTTTAAAAAACATTTAAAAAAAAGAAAATCCGTGTACTGATAACGAATGGGAACTTTTGCATAGTAAGCCAAATCATATTTGAAAAAATGAATTTTCTTTCGTGCCGTCCACAATAATGTAGAGTTACGTTTGTCATGTGATTATGACGTCACAGTTACTGAACCTCTTTTATACACTATTACTCTGCGTGCTGCAGAGTAAATTTAAAACGATTTAAACTTTAGATAACAGGTGTTTGGAATCTCAAAATGCCATTCCGAATATTCCAGCGGATAAACCTAAAAGTGCTTTTCTTTGTATCCAAGTCATTGAAACATATGGCAGCGTACAGCCAGATGGTAGATAATAGACACAGTCATGATTGCCATGCTATCCCGCAGAAGCAGGATTGGACTCCATTAGGTAAAAATTGTTGTGAAACCAAAAAGTGCTTTTCTTTGTATCCAAGTCATTGAAACATATGGCAGAGTTCAGCCAGATGTTAGATAATATGCACAGTCACGATTGCCATGCTATCCCGCAGTCGCAGTTAGTTCCATTAAGGTAAAATTGTTATGAAACCTAAAGGTTTTTTCTTTTGATCAAATCGATAAACATAGGCGTTCAGCCAGATGTTAGAATGTAGGCTACTATGTACAGTCGATTGCCATGCCCGCAGGTGCAGGATTGGATTTCATTAGGTAAAATGGGAAACCTAAAGAGCTCTTCTTTTGTATCCAAGTCATTGAGAGACACATATGGCGGCATTAATGAGTGTTAGATAATATGTACAGTCACGATTGCCATGCTATTCCGCAGTCGCAGGATTGGACTCCATTAGGTAAAAACTGTTGTGAAACCTAAAAGAGCTCTTCTTTGTATCCAAGTCATTGAAACATATGGCAGAGTTCAGCCAGATGTTAGATAATATGCACAGTCACGATTGCCATGCTATCCCGCAGTCGCAGGATTGGATTCCATCAGGTAAAAATTGTTGTGAAACCTAAAAGGGTTTTTCTTTGTATCCAAGTCATTCAAACATATGGCGGAGTTCAGCCAGATGTTAGATAATATGTACAGTCACGATTGCCATGCTATCCCGCAGTCGCAGGATTGGATTCCATTAGGTAAAAATTGTTGTGAAACCTAAAAGGGTTTTTCTTTGTATCCAAGTCATTGAAACATATGGCGGCGTTCAGCCAGATGTTAGATAATATGCACAGTCGCGATTGCCATGCTAAACCGCAGTCGCTGAACTGGACTCCATTAGAGAAAAATTGTTGTGTTCTTAAAATTGACTTTCGACCTAATGAAATCGCCCCGCAATCAATATTTGATAGTGCCATCCGTCTCTCCCGACAGCTCACCGCAGCCCTAATGGCGCTGCCTGGAATAGGCCCCCTTCGACAGAGACACCATTTGATTCGGAACAATACGTCATACTTTGTTAATGTCTGCTTCGACATCCCTCGGCGGACCTGACGAAGCAGAAAATGAAACAAGGGGAACACGAGCGGGAAAAAGATAAATTGAAACCCATTTTTCGAAATAATGTCAGCTGTCACGACCACTCAGATTCGAGGAATCCCGCCTTCCCCAACTGCTAAGTTCCAACTGCGCCAGACGGTTTCCCCGCAAAATAATCCGATCCGTTGGGTGGCAGCCATTTTTTTTCTGATCCCCAGCTGACAGGGCTAACCGCGAAGATATGAGCTCCCGATTTTTAAAATCCTTTAAAAGTGCCAGAATTGGCTGTCAGGTACTTACCATTCGTAATATTGGTGAAGTGAAGATATTTGTATATTAATAAGCTGAAGTATGAAATCACGCATCGAAGGTCGAACTTGAAAAAGAAATTAGTTATTCTTATTCTGAAAACTCCCACGCTGCATTCTGCAGTTTTAAAGTTTAAGATGAATTGAACTTTAGATTACAGGCGTTGAACAGTGGTGACGATTCGGGGGAGGGGACATGGGGGAGCTATCCCACTCATTGCAGGAAAAATTAAATCTTTATTTCATTTTAGCTGCTTAAAACAAAGAATTACAAAAAAAATCAATAATGCTCAAGAAAGCTAGCCATTTTTTAATTTTGTTGTTTACCTCCTTTACTGCCGAGTACTTTGAGGTATCTCTAAATGTTTTGCCCCTCCCCTCTTTTGCCCCCCCACTGGTGTTGAGAATCTCAAAATGTTCTTTCAAATGCACCACAGAATGCTTTTCTTGTCTTTGTTCGTTGCAATCTCATCGATGCTAAGAGGCCGTGTTTCATTTGTGGTAATATCCCAGCTTTTGGTGCAGAAAGTTCCAGGATCAAAACTCCATTCTATTAAAGATTAACCGCTTAACTTACCAGCCCGAGAATACTCGTGCATCGAATTATAGCATTTTTGGTCTTAAAACTAAAATGTAATCATTAATTATCTTTATAATTTTACACAAAAATTACCTAGAATCCATAAACATCTCAAGTATTATATGCCTTCTGAGATGAATGAAAACGACAACCGCTTTCCAAACCAGAAGGGAGCATCTTATTAGATAGCAAAGAAAATTATTAAGTTAAGTGGTTAACTTTCCATAAGGACTTAATGCGCGTTAAATCCATCGAGGTTCTAACGCATTCTGAGATTTTAGGAGAAGAGATGCCAGATCAGGTGTTGTTTGTTCGTTTTACCACTGTTCAAATTTACGAGGACCATCCCGAAAAAGGACCTCTTCTGGATTCTAAACAGGGCGTTAGAGTAACTAAACTACTTCGGTGATGTCAAATGATAGGACATTTAAACTTACAGCAAGGCAATTAGAGAACAGAGGTGCTCAGCAGGAGAGTAATCCAAATGTTAAGCCCTTTGATGACAGCAGCACGCTTAACGTTAAGAGAAACTGGCACACCTGTGTGACAGTCACCCACAGAGTGTGAGTGGATCTTAATTGAATGCAGATAACGAAGTTCTATTGGTACAAGATATACTAGTTTGGAGAAGGGTAATTTTTCGGTCGCATTCTCAAAGTTTCTTTTTCAAATGCGGATTTTTAGCAGAGACATAGATAAGTCTCCTCTTAAAAATCTAAATATCAAATACAAGACTCGATAAACATGACAAGAACATCAAAACCTAATACACCATGTAGTTTACGGATGTTTCTTAACCCTTTCCGTCACAAGACATTAAATTTTATAAAAATATGATGGAAAAATATCATGAATGGGCTTAGTTTATTGTTTAGACATAGAATTTACAAAAAAACCCGCATCCATCTGAGAAGTGGTCGCTGTCCCTCTTTGGGGACACTCCCTCATATGAGGAACCCTTTGGACACAGCCATCTTGATACGCTGAAAATTTAATGTTAAATCTTACACAAAATCATAAATTAAAACTTCAAAAATATATGAGGAAAATTGTCGAGTAAATTTGCTAAAATTGTAAAGATCAAGAACTCAAAAAGATTCCTATCTCCGAGTTAAGAAATTTGGGCACTTTAAGTCTATAATTTTTTCGAAATGAAAACGAAATTTCATTGTGCTGCCATCTACATTCTAAAAGGAGAACTATCAGCTGCCTTTTTCTGCAATTTTGCGGGTTTCAAATTGGAAACTAATTTTTTCAGCAAATTTTAAAGTCGGTGTCCTCTTTTGCGACCACTGTGCCTGAAAAAGTTAATATGATATACCATTTCAAGTTCGTATCGGCTGATAAAAATATAAAATAAAATGTTATTATAAATGATAACTCAAAATTTCTTAGTTTTCCGAACATTTGAATGAGTCTATTATTCTTAATCACGAGTTCGAAGTATACTTGTATATCGAGTATTAAACCTCTGCTGCTCTTTCTACAAACTTTTAAGTTTTCCTGATAGTAATCTCGCAAAAATAAATCCACTCCGAGAAGCGACTTTTAAAAACTTCTCTAGGAAATTCATATTTTATTGAAATTTATTTTAAACGAATCGCAACAATAAATGATCGCACATTTACAGCTCCAGGTGCTTCATGCTGTTTTATTATTTATTTAAGGAGAGGCAAAGTCTCTCCAAGTCATTACACTTCTGGGAACTCCCATCTTGTTTCGAAATATGAAATGACAGCTCGGCGGTAACTGGCGCTTAAACTGACAATAATAATTACTCGAAAGGAAAAATATGGGCTGTTCAGAACTTGCATTGTTTTGACATTCAGTTCAGGTCAAAGGGATTCTTCTTTTTGGTCACAATGAGGCATAAAATGATGAATGGGGGTCTTTTCTAATGCCAATAAGGGTTTTTAAATTGTGATAAGATTTTTCTTTTTGAATTTTTGCTAAAAACTGCATACATTACAGTACATTCTACATCATTTTGATAGGAATGAAACTATTTTCGACAAATGATATAGACCAACCTTAAATTTTCTTTCAAAGTAATCTGAGTTTATCCATATTATAAAGCAGAAAATACATGTATCTGTCGGTCACAAGAACTCCTCCTAAATGGTGTACCTTAGCGACATGAAATTTGCACACAAGATTCTAGAGCCCATTTCTAGGTCAACGGTGCTATTTTCAACTTTCAGAGTTAATTATTTCTTAAGATATTTAATTAAATAACGAAAATTAGCCGCTGTTAAGCCTAATGCTTAGACCTTTTTTGCCAATAACTTCAGAAATTTTTATTAGACAACAATTATTCTTATGACATGCTAAAGAGCAGAAAATTATCTTTTAATGATATTAATTCCATTGCGATGAGGTGTTTTCTCTGATTGTTATTAAGGTTTAAAAATATATATTTAACGCAATTTCTAAAAATAATTTTATTCTTATAGAAATAAATTCAAGCCAATTTACTGTTTCGCGCGCGGACTTTGGCCAGTGTTAAAGTTAATATAAGAAAATATTGCTTTCTTTGACCATAAACAACAAAGGAGACTTTTCACTTCCGGTTTCCTGTTTCCATATCATTTACAGCTTTTAATACGGTTACACAGTGATCCAATGACGTTAGTGAATTATTCTCTCGATGTTTTGTTTAATTTTCACAAATTCTTAACTGAGTGTGTGCTAAGCTTTCAAGGCTTCTTTATCCGGTTCCTATCGTGGAAAAAGGAGGGAAAAAAGATGTTCTAAAGGTCTATATGTCTAATGATGGGGAGGGGAAAATGGAGTACGAAGCACTACGAGATTCTTGAAAATATTTTTATCCCGAGCAACGCCGGACATATCAGATAGTATTTTATAATCGTGAAATTAAAAAAAGTGGGATTGCGCTAACCTTGAGTTTCTGGTATACTTCCAGAACTTGCAGTACAGAGAGCAGAGACCGTCGATAGCTCAGTTGGCAGAGCGGTTGACTCTAGGAGTTTAACTCTATGAGCCCTGATCCGTCTCAAACCGCCCCATAAGATAGAGACCGAATTCAGGCGGTTTCGAGCGCCTGAGTGAATTCTACGGGAGAAAAGTTGTTCCTTTCTTTGTGTACAATTGATCGCCCAAACTTGGGTGTCGTCCTTCTAAAATTTCTGTAAAGAAAGAAAGGATTTCATTCTGTTTTTGAGGTACCGGAATCCTCACTCTAGCCGGGTTCAGAGAGCTAAAACGCTGTCATCCATAGGTCGCTGGTTCGACTCCGCTCGACGGATTTTTTCTGCCTCAAATTCCTTTTAAAGTTTAAAAAGTACAGAGAGCAGAATGCTTAAACCTCTTTCTAAAGTGTCACAAATTGGATTCAAAATGTCACACTAATCCAGTGTTCCTTAAACATCGATAGTTTCAAAACTATCGATAGTTTTCTGCCCGGCGATACTATCGATAGGTGAAGTAGTAGTAGTACTATCGTAGCGACTGGAAGTATCGATAGTATTGCCCGAGAGAAAAACTATCGATAATATCGATTGTTTCAGTCGATAGTTCCGAAACCCGATAGTATCGATAGTCTATCGATGTTTAAGGAACACTACACTAATCTATATTTATATACAGAATTTCGATCGTGTAACTCTTTTCTGTCGTCTTCTTATCTTTATGTTATTTCCATACAACAGACAGAGATATATACAGACACTCAACAATTTGATGGACTTGGTCCTAAATTTGATACAGAGCTACGAACTTTTTCTGAAGATCATACATCACATTTCACCTATCTAGCTCGTTGTTTCTCAGTTATCGCATTCACAGACCACACAGTCATAATTCCAACGAGGCAAGCAGAAGAAGGCACTGAAATTTTGTTCAATATTCATTCTACTTTCCAAATGAAAATCTGTTCCATCTGTTCTGAAGGTATACAAGAACGATTTACGAAGTACTTCGGAAATTTGAACCGGAGTCGGATGCCAAATACGACAAATGAGGAGAAATCCCTGCTTCCCTTCTCCTGACTTTCACATCTGCGGAAGGACAACTGATTCCATCTGATTGATTCTTTCGCAAGCCAACGCACATTGCAGATGCTTAGCATTTTGGAAGGAACCTCGTAATTTTGAACCAGAGTCGGATGCCAAATACGACAAATGAGGCGGCATCCCTTCTCCTGACTTTCACATCTGCGAAAGGACAACTGATTCCGGCTGATTGATTCTTTCGCAAGCCAACGCACACAGCAGAAGCTTAGCATTTTGGAAAGGACCTCGGAATTTTGAACCGGAGTCGGATGCCAAATACGACAAATGAGGCGGCATTCATCTCACCGACTTTCACATCTGCGGAAGGACAACTGATTTGACTGATTGATTCTTTCGAAGACCAACGCACATAGCAAGCTTAGCTAGCATTTTGGAAGGGACCTCGTAATTTTGAATGGAGTCGGATGCCAAAAACGACAAATGAGGCGGCATCCCATTTCCTGACTTTCATCTGCGGGGCAACTGATTCCGGCTAATTCGATTCTTTCGCAAGAAACGCAGTACAGATACTTAGCATTTGAGCAAGGAACTCGTAATTTTGAACCGGAGTCGGATGTCAAATACGACAAATGAGCAGCATCCCATCTCTGACTTTCACATCTGCGGAAGGTCAAATCTGATTTCGGCTGATTGATTCTTTCCGAAGCAACAGCACATTGACCCAGATGCTTAGATTTTGGAAAGGCTCGTAATTTTGAACCAGGCAGTGGATCCATACGACAAATGGGGCTATCCATTCCTATTTCACGCTCTGCGGAAGGGCACTGATTCCGGCTGATGATTCTTTCGCAAGCCAACCAACATTACATGAGCTGTTGGCATGAAGAAATACCTCGTAATTTGAACAGGAGTGGGATACCGTACACGACAAATGAGGCGGCATCCCTTCTTCTGACTTTCACATCTGCGAAAGGACAACTGATTCCGGCTGATTGATTCTTTCGCAAGCCAACGCATATTGCAGATGCTTGGCATTTTGAAAACGACCTCGTAATTTGAAAGGAGGTCGTAATTTTGATGAGAAATACCACAAGCAAGCCGGTATCCCTTCTCACAACTCCTACCCCCGCGAGTAGACAAGTGATTCCGAAGTACTAAGTGTTCAATAGGACCGTAGATATATGGTCTGGTCTTGGTAAGATCTGGTCCTGTGAGCATGACTTCTTCAGCCTAAAAGTCGAGATTCGCAAGAAGCTATCTGTACCCTTAACGGAAAAATAAAGCAAATCTTGTTAAAACTGAAGCTTATAAGAAATTCGATTTTATTTATATTTTAGATGATTGCATATATTTACTCAAAACAATAGCTATTAATAAATTTAATATCGCTTTTATAAATTATGGGAGAATGATGAGAAATATTGACATAGTCGGACCTCTATTTAACGAAGTCGCTAATATTCGTTATATGGAAAATTCATTAAATAGAGATTCACCTTTTAAAATACTTTAAACTACACAAAACATATTTTAAATTCATAAACACTAAATATTATTAAAAAGGTAATTAATCACACCTTTATTTTGTAAATTATTATCTATTTGTTTTATATATTTTACCCATCAAAAAGAAATCTGCCAGGAAAACAAGAATGAAACAAAACATTGTCCGGGAATACACTGTATTTTCAATTTAAAAAATAATTTTATATTAAAATTAATGAATTTTAGCATTTCATCATACGAAGGTTTGCTTATTTCTGCTTCATGATAATTTCCATCTACATCATCTTCGTCTTCATCGCAATTCATTGCTGTATTGTTTTCATTTTTCACACTGTCCACTTCAAAACTGCCGCATCCACATCTTCATAGACACATGCTTGTAAACGTTTTGAACAAGAATTCGATGAATCATAGTTTTGTATCTTATCACGATTTTTTTATTATGGTTGATAAGCTGTTTGGTGGAATACCAAATTTTAAAGCAATATCCTTTTTTTCACGCCTTTATCCACCTCATGAAGAATTAAATTTTTTTCTTCGATGCTCAAGCACTTTAGCTTTGACATTTTCCAACTTCAAGGTCATTGATCACCATAAAATTTGTTAAAAGAAAGAACAAGTTTGAATTGTTCTGAAATATTTTGAGAAATAGGGAGAAAAAAATATTGGACCACAAGAAAAAGTTCGTTAAATAGAAAATGCACTTCGCTATTTGGAGGTTATTTTACGAAGAAATTCGTAAAATGTTCTTGGTTCCAAGGAAAAGTTCGCAAAATAGAGAAATTCGCAAAACAGAGGTTCGTTAAATAGACGGACGACTGTATATACAAAAAGCCACCAATTTAGCAAAATCAAGTATCTGGGTGGAATTATGCTATTAAGAACCAAATACTATTTAATAAATTTCGATTCCATTTACGAAAACCATACCTAACTGCTTATAATTTAGCGACCAAAAAAAATCAAGTTCAGTCCTTTGCTTATTGCTTAAGAGACTAATTTTAATGCATTTATTAACTTCTAGAATTTGCAACGTTAGAAGTTTTAATATATGGCTTTGCGAAACTATTTTATCTCAAAATATTGCTTGGAAGTTGGTTCCTTTAGCATAGCTACTTATAATTATCTTTTTCTTTTGGCATGCTTTTCAAGAAATTTTCTCAGAAATTTTAAAATGTCTTATTCATTTGTGGCATATGCTACCTTCTTCATAAAACATAATATGGCGTCCTAAATCCATTACAACCTAAAGCATTTGCAAAATCCCATCCACATAATGGAACAGCCTCTCTGATCTAAGTCATCAGAGACACCACGGCAACCTAATGGATATGAAAGCTTAAGTGTGTAGAGACAGCAAAAGCTCTGTGTCCTGATTGGACCATCAAACTTAGGCCGAGTTCCAGTTCTCCACTGGGAACGCAGCAGTGGAAAGCGAGCAAAGAAATTCATTCTCATTCGCTGGCCGTTTTTCTTTCCTAGACGGTTTATTTTTTTCTTTTCGTTTTAGGAAATTTTGTATGGAAATTGCTCTTTTTATTTTTGTTTACCTCAAGGGTCTGTGTAATTGGAGTCAGTCAGCGAAATGAACTCTGATGTGCCTGTATATGATTAAGCAAACTGGATTATGTTAAAAAAGTACAG
>BGPR01003792.1:6978-20934 GCA_013235015.1 Araneus ventricosus | reverse complement strand
AGCGATGAACATCAAATGAAGTGAAGAGGGAGAAAGAAATACTACGCGCAAGAGATCATTACTTAGAATTTTTCTTTTGGCAACAGCAGACGCGGTTGGAAAACTTCTTTCGTCGCTTGCAACACTTGGGGAAAGGAATCTTTTGGAAGAAAATCTCTCTTCTGGATAACAGCCAAGTCATGAATCAAACAGCAACAAGTTCTTAGCAGTAAATAATCCTTACTTTTAGTTTGGCTTTTTTATTTTTACCCTTTGCGCCGCCATTCCAACATTTTCCCATGCTCGTAATGCCATTTTCATGCAGCTAGGATTCAGCTACTGGAATTCCAAAAGACTTATCGTATCTCACGTTTAAGGAGATTTATTGCCATATAAACTGGTGGATATATTTTTGAAAAGGATTTAAAGTTATCACGGATTTTTTCGAAGGTTTCCGAAGGTCCATCCGAAGCGTGAAGTTTTGAAACGACATCAATTTCGGAAACGCCCTGTCAGATTTTTGATGTACAGAAATCTTAAATAAATGAACGAAAAGATTCTTCCGATGTGTTTTTAAGGATAAACGGATGTAGAATTTATTCCTGGAACCTTTAAATATTCTCCAGCAACATCGTATTTAAAGTCAATAATTAAACTGAATTTAAATACGGTGCAGAGAATTTACGGAATGCCGTTTGATTTGTGGAGTATTTCAGTTTTTCATTATATTTAAAATGAATTTAAATTCGACATTTTATAGCTACATAATTTATAAAGAAACAAAAAGTTGTTTGGTATGCTATAAGAGATATTGCCTCATTCTTAAGAGATTTCATGAAGATTAAAAAAGTAAAGTGCATTAAATATCAAGAAGATAACGCATAATGTGACCATACGTCCCGTTTTGAAAGGGGCAGTCCCGTGTCCCGTTTTCTGAAAGAGAGCACGATAGCAATTTCAGACTTGAAGATGCCAAAAATAGAAAAAATCCTACGGTAATGCGAGGCGATGACAGAGCATGCGCTATACTTGTCACACATATGTAAGTTGGCCAGAAGCCTGCTATCTCGCACTTAGTTGTAACTACATTACACCGTATGAAGTGATTGAATGAAACACTGGGAATATTTTAACCGAAAGTTGTCTGGTGGAACTCTTCAAACACTTTTACGCCATTAATTTAAATCATGCGGACTTTCGTATTGAATATGTTCTATGTCTGCCCGGCACTAATGCAGCCGTAGAAAGTGTCATTTTCTTATGAATAAGTTGCGGATGAGATAGAAAATATAGTTGTAAGGCGCAATTTATGACATTATTTTATTAAATCTACACCAAATTTACTGAAGAAAAAATGTTTTCTTCAGAAAAATACAAGATCCCATGAATCATTTATTTTCACGTGTTTATTCCTATTCTTTTCAATAATAAATAAAAACTGAAGAAATATGTGTTTTCTTGAATTCACATAATATTAACTAAAAATTAAAAATGTCCCGTCTTCAGGGAACAAATAAATGTTCTCTTTAATGATGTATCTAAGTAAGAATAAATGCGAAGTACAGGTCAGGTTTATTATGAAAATTATAATTAAAATTTTAATATATGCATACACAGACCATACGAACATGATTACCTGCCACTTCCATGGAAGTCTACTGTTAAAGGGAAGGACCCAAAGTTTAGCACGAGTAAATATCTCAAGTGATGTGGAAGTGGATTACGAGTTTCGAATCGAGAAGAAGCTGAATTTGGCGAAGAAGGTGAAAGGTGAATACAAGAACATAGTAAGTTGAAAATTATTTTAATTTTGCTAAAGAAAAAAATCTTAAAATTATAGCCAACTAACGTCATTCTTTTTTATGTCGCAATGTATATAATTTTATTTCTAATTTTTGTTGGTATTATTACATTGGTTAACAGCTCATCAGGACACATCTGCTTAATGCCGAATTTACCTGGTGAGAGTACTGGTCGCCTTTGGGACACCGCGTGGCTCCATCTTCAGTACGTGGCTGGTTAATCCCACCACTAAGATAGTATTGAATAGTAACATATTGATCCGAATGGCCAATTATCTAATCTGGATAGAATCACGCGGTTTTGCAATGCAAGCTAATATTACTCTCATGTAAATTCGTCATAAGGTTCATTCGCACAACAGCGTAGTACGAATGAACCCTATGCGAAATACTCTGATGCAGTATTAGCCCATCTGGAAAATTATTCCCCAAGATCAAGATGCCAGCAATTGAACCTTATGCGAAATACCCTAACGCAGTATTAGCCCATCTGGAAAATTATTACCAAAGATCAAAGATGCCAGCAATTGAACCTTATGCGAAATACTCTGATGCAATATTAGCCCATCTGAAAAATTATTACTAAAGATCAAGATGCCAGCAATATAAAAGAGCTTCTCTAATTATTCAATTCTACGTCTTCATCTGCATAAAAATGTGAACCAACCTTAGAAATACAATTGTATGAGAGAAAAAAATGTATTCCCAGAAGATATCAAAAATTCCATTTTTATCGAAAAATTAATGATCTCCTAGAACAGGGATGGCAAACCAATGGCACGCGTGCCATTGATGGCACGCGACACAATATTTTGGGCACGCCACAGATCACAAAGTTCACTATGAAGTATTGACAGTACTATTTGACGGCACGTCTATGACCTCATTAAACATTTTTTTGGAAAAAATGGCACGTTGATACCTAAAGGTTCGCCACCCCTGTCCTAGAATTTCTAATTACCTGGAACTGCACCAACTTTTGCTTCGTTTTCAGGCAAGCTTTTCGAATATTTAATATGTCTCACAGGATTTCATTTCGAGTTAAATTTCTTTTGTTTGGGATGGTCAAAAGAAATGTAATGTTCATGCTCACTGAATTTTTTCCACAAAATCGAATATGATACAGGAAATTCTTTTCTTAAAAATAAATTGTAATGATCGAAATGTTACAGCAGCAATGGGTGAAACATTACACTGTTCTTTTTATAATAAATGTTGGGGAGAAGATATTTTATGGAACTAATCTAGTTTAATTTGTATCTATTTATTTATAAGTTAAAAATGGGGCAATTCGCACATTTAATTCAGGTTCGGGATAGTTATTTGGATTCCTAACAAAAAGTCGAGAATCTAGAGTATGCTACATGGCCAGTTTAAATGTGAAGTGAAAGTTGGAAAGGAGCGTTCACTTTAACTTTACTTTCATTTAAAATTAAGTTTTTTTATCTATCGATTTTTAAAATTATATCTAATTAGTCTTTTTATATACATTATTCACTTATAAGTAAAATTAGGGACAAATCGGTGACACTTTGTCAATGTAGGACAAACAATTAAAATTTCGGATTCTACAGGCAAATACGGAAAGTTTGGTCGCATTTAACTGAACACAAATGCATTAAAAATATAAATCAGTAATAAATTACCGTAATTTCACAAAATATGACCTAATCGAAAAATAAGCCCTATTATGAATTTTCAAGATGGTCCGATAATACGCTGTATCCCCAAAATAAGCTAGATTCAGTTAGAATCGTAAACCAAACGGGTTGATACTTATTGCGGAATGGCCAATCTGAGTTCAGACACAATACGCCTGCATATTTGTTATTTAACGAAAGTTGATAAATACTATAACTTTAGTCAACAAATGGACGAGGGACATGCTAAGAAGCATTAAGTACAGATCAGTCGGACAACCATCATTCCCTGAGATGGAAAGTATCATCTGCGAATAGAATCTATACTTATAAAAGGCAATGTTTGTGTGCGTGTGTGTGTGTTTGTCTGCGATGTCCAGACGAATCTACCGCACTTACAACCATGAAATTTGGCACGCAAGTAGTCGTAATGGTGACTGAATGCACCTCGAAGCCTAAATTTTAAAATTTAATCTAGAAAATTTTTTATTTAATGTTTTGTGTTGTTTTGGTTGATTTTTCGCACTAATTTATCAATAGCATGATTATGGATAATTGTACAAAAAAAAATAGATACATCATCGGAAAGAGGACGCGATTTCCGTTCAAATGAAGTTAGTTTTGAATTTCTAACGTAATTTACTGAAAGGTGGTTTTACTTGTGGGCGGTTTTTTTTTTTTCATTTTGTTGAAGTCCTGATTCCACGGGCAACGCCGTGCGCGTACTGCTAGTGTTAGTCTAAAAGCGAAGTGTTTGGTTGCTCGTGGGCTGATATTCTAGCAATTGCACTTGCAACGACAAAAAATAGAGCAAAAAATGTCCAGAAAAACACAAAGCATTACAACATTGGATGGATTAGCCACCTTCAGCAATATGAACTGTCTCTAAGAAGATTAACAATAATGTTCAAACTGGAAGTTAATTAAGTGATTAAAATTCTTATTTGCATTCAGTGTCGTAGCTGCTACTTCTGCGCTCAGGGCGAACGTGCAACATATCGCCTTCCTGTACAAGTTACATGGGGCACATAATTTGTGAAGGAAAAATAGTAATAAATAAATACATTCCTGTTAAAATTTTTTATTAGTAACGCAATTCGTTGCGTAATGCCCTCGATCTCTGCAGATAGGTTGCGAAATTGCACGTCCACCATCAGTCTTTTTCACATAGTTTTTTTTATGTACACAATGATTGAGCTAGTGCCGCTGCTCTTCTTAGTTATTACCCCTCTGGTTCCTAAGGCCATTAGAATAAAGAGACCTCAAAATACGGGAATGTCCGAGCTCCTCTATCAAAGATAATGAAAATTCACTTCCACCCTCAAAAAACAGAATGACAACTGGCACTGTCCGAATTCTAAGAAAGCCCGCCTCTTCCCCAAACACATCTGGACGAGCCACTCTAAGGAAGAAAGCGAGCGCCGCGGTTGTGAAATTAATCACACTTAATGAAAGGGGATGGAAATTTCAGAATGATATTCTGACGCTTCGGACGGCCATCGTTTTCTGCTTGAAGAGACACATGGGACGTTTGCGTATCGATAGAATTAAATTGTTTTCCTGCATGTCTGATTTTGCCACTCCTTTCGAAGTGTCTCGAGTGTGGAACTACTCTCTCCCCTTTTAGTCACACCACTGCCTGCATTCATTACTTGCATAAATGTAAATTTTTGTGCAGGAATATGTAGGAAAAACATGAATATTTTACATAAATAAATACAAATTATTCATCAAAAAGTAAGATATTCCCTGAAAATAAGCCCTAATGCGTACTTTGGAGCAAAAAGTATTATAACGCCTGATCTTATTTTCAGGGAAATACGGTATTCAAAAGACTTGTTGGAACAATCACGTTTTTCTTGCTATTCCCTTATAAGAAGAAGAAGTCGCAAAACAAAATAAAAGTCATAAAACAGATTTGAATAGGAGCTTCAACATGTTGATATTCTGTCGCCACAGCCGATTCACTCGAGTGAAAACACCCAAGAAGAAAGAAAGGTATTAACCTTCTCCATGTTCTTTTGGAATGAAGCCAAATTACTGGGTGGAAGCAACAAGTCCAGAGATCAATTACGGTTTCTTTTATTGATGGGAGGAAAGGGCTCAACCAATTGCTGCTCTTGGCTTCCTTTTATCTCCACCGAAATGTCATAAAGGTTGTTTCTTAGTCTTCGATGTCGCAATCACGAAATTTATTTCTCTTGTAAGCTGAGGGAAAAAATATGCTGAGCTGAGGAAGCTCTAATGGCGTCTCCAGATAATGGAAAGACGCTATTGATTTCTCTTCTGCGGAAATATTTTAAATTGATTCATTTAAAACGACTGATGGTGCTATTTTTACTTTCTCGTCAAACTTAATTTAAATACAGGAAGTGATGTAATCGTTGAAAAAATAAACACGACGTAATACACCGCTTTGTGTCCGAAATAAATTTTTTGAATGAAACCAATTCGTGTGATGTCAGAATAATAAAACAACTATAAATGCGCAAGTCTAGCAAACATGAGGTTAAATGGTGCACTGTATGACAAATTACGCATGACCTTGCCATTTGACACTGAGTTCACATTGTTTATAATTTCCTCAAACTTTTTTAGTATCAAGTCTAAGTTATTATTGGAATTTTGGTATTATACGGCAAAAGAGAAAGTTTCTCCATAGTGATCTAATGGCGCGTCGGGAAAGGAAAAAATTATGACGCTTTTCGTGGTATTTTTAAACACTTGTAGCTCCGTAACCAAATAACATAGAGAGTTGGTTTTAGTTTCATTTAACAGGGAAAGGTAGAGATTGAAGATTGGAACAAGAATTTTAGAATTTGGAATTCCGGTTTAGTCACAGTCGAGCTTCAAATTTTGTGAAAATCACTAAAAGTTTTGATGACGTCACAGCGACCGATGCGCGTGCGCGCAGACTAAGACAATTCATTCATCGATCTGAGGTTCACGCGAAATATTACTCACGAATTGTTGAATTACGTCGAATTTTGTGCTAAAGCTGAACTCTTATAACTCCGTAACCAAATAACAGAGATAATGTTTTAGTTTCATTTAGCAGAGAATGGTAGACATTTAAGATTGCAAAAATAATTTTAGAATTTGTAATTACGTGTAATCACAGTCGAGTTGCATATTTGGTGAAAATCTCGAAGAATTTTGCATAAATAGAGTCACATAGTCACACTAGACTAATAAGTCACTATAAACTATAGAGTGAATAGTCCCATACATCTACTTTAGTCACAGAAAGTCGCAGTTGAGTAAGATAAGTAAGTCTATGCCCCTCAATCCAAGCGACCGTTTCGCAGAGACAGCATTTTATTTTTCAAATTTCTACATAACTGTTCTAACTTATAAAAATCATGGACTTAAAAATTCGAAGAGAAGTTTTTAAATCTAGGAAATACGCAACATACGGTGGTCTTTTATGCCTATAGGTTTCTGTAGAACACTAGTGTGCATTTACAAATGGAGATTAATGTATTAGAAATTTAATGGGATTTGATACAATGTCGATAATAATCACTCTAAAAACGTTAGAAAAATTGAATGATTCTAATATAAATAGGAAACGTATTAAGTAAATTGAGAACTTGCGAAAACAGTGAAGTTTATTTTAATTTACAGTGTATGAAAAGGGATATAAACACCAAATAAAAAATAAACAATTATTCCTAACAGTCAAATAATTGTTCTTGGCGTTACGAAATGCATCTTCACGATGGAATCAAATGGATGTGATGGAATCATAATTTGATTTTTAGCGAGTCATTTTGAGTATAGCATGTAAGCATGAATTGGCCCCATTATGTCTTCTGGTATGGTAAAACGAAAACTTGACGGTCGCTCTATACAGATGAAATGGATAATGGGTCCGTGCATTCTTCCTCAATTTTCGGGCCAAATCGAAAAAAAGATGTATTTTACATATAGGGGCGTAGTGGATTCGACACATTACGTCTGCTGGTATGGTAAAAGGGAAACTTGAAGCGGTCGCGCTGTATACATGAAATGGATAAATGGTCCGTGAATTCCTCTTCAACTCTTGGGCCAAATCCAAAAACAGGAAGAGGTATTTTACATACGGAGTGTAGTGGAGCTGGAATGCCGTTTAGGCACTGCTTTCATACAAGAAAAAAATAGCAAAAAATTGTGAAAACATCTTTGAAACAGCACGAATTTTGTCATCTTGGTTAAAGCGTGCCGGTATTGCTTTTAGAGCGTCTCGGCACTGCTTATTTTGCGACTACACCACTGTTTACGTAAATGCATACTACTCGGTATTCTTCACATAGACTAGAACAACTGTTCTCAACTTTTTTGGTCGTGCGGAGCAAATGTTGTGTAAAAATATATATTGAGGTCCACTAACTAAATATACAGGTAAAAAATACAAACGTATATATCCCAGATAGCAATTTTAGTTTGCAGCAAGCTTGCCACAAATTTGTCATGACAAGAGTGCAAGTTTGTGACAAATTTGTCGTGACAAGAGTGCAAGCTTGCAGTAAGCTTGCAGCAAGTTAAAGAAAGCTCCGAAGTCACCATGAAACGAACTTGCAGCAAGTTTGCCGTGTCAAACTCATTGCAAATTATAGCAAAAACAGAACACGAACACAACCCGGGATAGAACTCGCGACCTCCCGGTTCCGAAGCGGAGACGCTAACCATTGAGCCAGTTGAACTCTGAGAGGAGAAGATAGATTTCGCTAATACATCGTTCGATTCGATTCGTATACGATTTATTTTTAACTATTTTCTGGATTTCATTAATTTTTTGAGTTGAGAATATGATTTGAAGTCAAAGAGAGAGCGATTTTCGCTAATAACTACGTTTTGCTAGCAGAATAAATTATGAAATTAGAGTTCAAAAGTAATTACTTTAAAATGGGACAAAATGTCTAGTTATTATTGTTCAACAAACACTGACTGTTTTTTAGATTTAATTTTGTTTATAAACGTTAAAATTTCAACATTAAGAAAAAGGCGATATAGTTTTCTTTAAAGTGAGAGTGATATATTTAGTAAAAAGATGGAAAATGTTTCAAAACATTTTTTTATAAAACAGTTATTTTTTTCATAAATTATCATTGATTTATTGAATTAATAAAAAAGAATTACGGTCTAGGAGATGCTATTAAAAATCGGATGTTTTTTAAAACAGAGAAAAAGATAATTATCTCTTTATTGTGCTATCTTTGCAGGAAGCTTGTTTTGCAAAATTGCAGCAAGTTTGATTTGCAAGGAGGTGGCGCTATTTGTCACATCGAACTTGCTACAAGTTCGATTCAAGTTTGACGCGTCAAATTTTGCCATCACAAGTCAAAATCAAACTTGCTGCAAACTTACGTGCTATCTGGGATATATATATATATATATATACAAGGTGTCCACATTTTCGTGAACAATTGCTAATTTCTAAACCGTTGGAGATAGACATATAGTTCCAATTGAAAACAAATGTTTCAAATGAAGGGAGCAATTATAGTATATGTGTTTTGAGTGAATAAATATATTCCTGAAAAAATTACGATTTCTAACTTTTTATACGGTCCCTCGGTCCTATCAGTCATATTTAGTAAAAATGTTTTGACACTCTAATATTTTAAACAAAAAAAAAGTCCCACTCTTCTGCAACTAAAATTGGCCGAGTTATGGAGCTTTGAATATCGCTGACTTAGACCACTTTACAACATTTCATTACCCGTCTTGAAGACGATCCATCAATCAATGCACAGCCCCTGCTCGACGAGGCCGCTGATTGGTTAAAAATCATGAACTTCGAAGCTCCAGAACTCGCTTCAGTTTCAGTCGCAGAAGAGTGGGGCTTTTTTTGTTTAAAATGTTAGAATGTCAAGAATATTTTACTAAATATGACTGATAGGACAGGGTGACCGTATAAAAAGTTAGAATTCGTATTTTTTTTCAGAAATATATTTAGTAACTCAAAAGACATATATTATGATTTTCCCCTTCATTTAAAGCATTTTTCCAATTGGAACAATATGTCTATCTCTAACGGTTTAGAAATTAGCTATTGATCACGATAAGTACCCTGTATATTCAATTTTCACGTTTGGTGCTTTTGGGGGGATAGCGACTAATGTTTTATGTGCGTATGTCGTTAAGCAGAAAAATGCACTAATTAATATCATAGGCGGGCGTCTCTTCCTGTTGAGCGCCTAGCCATGGCATTTTTCAATTTTTCAAGTTTTTTTTGTTTTCCTTTTGTTTGTTCTTTTGTTTCTTCTATGTATTGATATATATATATATATATATATATTGTATCCACTTATATGTCAGTAATTATTAAAGTTTCGGAAAAGGATTAAAAATATATTGTTTTATAATGAAAAAAACTAGTGAAGATTCTGCAAGCTACTCTGACTTTTACTAATGACCAGCGTTTCCCGGCCCACTAATACGCTATCCGAGGCCCACCAGTGGGCCACGGTCCATACGTTGGGAACCGCTGGACTAGAACATTAAAACACTAATCTTATTAGCTTTATCAAATTAAAAAATCGGGATCGAAAAAGCGTCAGTGACACCATCTGGGAAATGGAAACATTATAGTTTACTTTGATAACTCTCAAATGGATGTAGTTGATAGTTTTGTTCAAAATTATTAGAAAGCTTGATTAAAATTGTCACTTTTTATTACAGAAAATAAATTTATATATTTATATCTCAAATATACTGTTTATTATTAATCCAGTCTTATTGATTAGAAAACCCTTGAATAACTCAAACGAAGTCAGAAAAGGAACATTTTCATATAACTCTAAATTATGTGTTGTTAATAATTATTCGAACGGACAAAAACCTACAATGACAACATAATATAACATTTTAAAAAAAATAAAATGTCAGCGTTTAATTTTTATATGGATCTCCTTTGGCTTTAACACTGCTTTCAGTCTTTGATTCAGGAATTCAACCAGTTTCTGCGCTGTAGGTTTGATACCGCGCCAATATTCCCGGCTTTGACAAAATTGCCAAGAAGCCACATTTTCAAATAAAAGGATATGTGTAGCGTGACATGAATATGCACTCAATTTCTACGCATTCCTCAGAAATTAAGAACATTTTATTACATTTTATATGTATTTCACGTTGCTATAAATAAATTTCTACATCTGGTAGGATTCATAAATGATTAAATATCTAAAAAGAAATAATATTAAAAGCAATTTAATTGATATGCGCATGAGCAAGTGCAGCATAATCCAGGACAAAAATTGCGAAGTACAAAGATGTAAATACCAATTAAGGGACTTGTTAATTATGAAAGAGTTAAAAATAATAACAGACAACGATAAGAAGTAAGAATCCGGTGGATGACTTCATCAGGGGCCATTCATTTTGAATCTGCATGGATGAATGGCCTCTGATGAAGTCATCCACCGGATTCTTACTTCTTATCGTTGTCTGTTGTTATTTTTGCATTTTTAACTCTTTCACAATTAAATCTTCCCTTATCTCGTATTTATATCTTCATAATAATTACACATTATTTCGCAAAAAATTACAATTAACTATATGACTCTGAAAAATAAATGGATTTTATACAAGTCATCCCTACCGCAGAAGCATTTCGTCGCTAAAGTGCGTGAATTCTGGTCTACCAGTTTTCGAATAATGCTGGTAAAGTATACAGCCAGGATAAAACCTATGACTTTCTTCCTCCTATTTAATTTCCTCGTCCATTCCTAGCCTTAACCCGATAGGCCACTGGTGGACAAAAGCTTTGTTTTGACTCGTTAGGTCTAAAAAGGACGCGTGTTAAATGCGAAAAGTACTGGAAAAGTAATTTTCAAGGAAAACCTCATATGCATTGAACAACTCTTGAAAGAGCGAAGGAAATGTAAAATTTAGTGCCCATAGGCAGAAAAGTTAACCAAAGAGAAGTCCCTTAATTAGGATTTATATGTTTATAAGTAATGATTTTCTAGCTGGGAATATGTATCTCCAATAAATTACTGCATCATTTGAACGTGTGCTTTAGAGACAAAAGAGTCCCGGATCGTTAAGTATGAAAACGAGATTACTTTGAAAACATTAGAATGAATAGTAAGAAATGCTTGTTTGCTTTATAACAAACAACAAGCAAATAAATTTCAGTTACATCCTCTTTATACCGTAAAAAATATTTATTCCTAACTATTATGTTTCAGAAGGAATATTTAAGAAGGTTGCATTAGAATACAGAGATTTCGTTAAACTACAGAGATACAAAGATGGGGGGGGGAGACTGTTTAAGATAAGCCTTTACTACAGTTTCTAATGGAATGAAGATTTAGAAGATAGTTTGTAAATAATAAAGGCGCTGGAAAGCGAATGTTCAATCAGATCGACTGGAAAACGTTTTACTGGCTCCATGTCTAGACATTAAAAAGGAATCGCATTATTCCATATTCAAAACAAGATGTAAAGTTTAAAAGGTTCGATATTTGCATGCTTTCATCGAAGTTCAAAGCATATAGAAAGCGTATGAAAATCCATTTCAAATTTCCATTCACCATGAAGAAATGTAAATGACTTTGTAGGTAATATTTGGATCTTTTAGATAAAGAAATTAAGAATTCCATGTTTATAGTTAGCATGCAGAGTAGATTTACATTAGATTTAGATAGAATAAAATGTCTGAACTTTACATTAATGAACACAATTTATTAATGTATTCCTTAATGATTAGTCGTATCAGCAATAAAATCAAATGTGCATTTTCTTCTTTCAAGTAAAAAATAAGCATATTAATTTCCTGAGTAGCATTAATTTTTATGCAGCAATTTTAAGTGTTAAGAATTGACCAAGTAATTGGCATATTTATACTGTTATGTCTTATTTATTGTCATTTCATGTGTCATGCAGTCATTGAATGCTTTATATTCTATTTTATTTCTCTCTTTTTCGGTTTGTTTAAATGTAGTACTAGTTATTGTTGAAATTAATTCATCGTGGAGCTTTAAATCTGTTAAATCACAATTTTCCGATGGTCCAAAGTGGCATTGATTTCCAAGAAAATTGATAGTTGACGGCAATTGAGCATTCTGTTCACTCCTTCTAAGACAAAAAATGGCAGTTCTTTAAATTGAAATAGAATATATATAGACTTACAGAACATTTCTGCCTTATACAGAGCGACATATTTAAGGAAATCAGAAGGTGTCTTGAAATATTAAATATACGACTTATGAAAACTTCATTGCGTAACACTTTGGGAAAAACAAATCTTCATCACTAAATTTTGAGAATGACACAAGATTATCTCTTTCTAAAACATTAATGAAATACAATGAAATTTAAAAGTAATAGTGTAATTTCTTTTCGTATCATTAGTAATAGTTAGTATATTTAAACGATTCATTATTTCTTTACCTATCCGATGCCATTGATTTATTTCAGAATTCAAGCATGTCAACAATTTAATTTGTGGCTTGACCTTTTAAAAAGCCATTTTTTCTACTAGTGTTATAATAAGATGCCGTTGCGATTGAGATTCACTTCAGAAACCAAACATTCGATGACATTAATTTTTTGTTAATTAATTTTGCTAATTAATAATTAATTATCAAGTCGAGACACTTCGTTATGGTTTGAGAAAAAAAGAGTTGGAACATCTCGTTTTTATTTATTCGACAAAATTAACTATAGCTTATTCCAACCTTAAAAGAATGCATTTAAAAGTTAATGAATTTGGTGGCAAGCACACTTACCACGGCCTTATAAAGGCTAGAAATGATTATAAAACGATGAAAAAAGGTTTATTTCATTTTTTATTAAACAAGAACGTCAAGTCAAAGAAAGTTGTCTCTTTGTGCCCTTAAAACTACATCATACCCCCGAACTCGCGTGCAGGACGGATCCCTGTAGGTTGGTTGGGTATGCGTGAAACTTCATTGAAAAAGCAGAGCAAAAAAAATTACATTTTATATATAAGGATACAAAAAAGAGGACATTTAGAACAAAAGAAAATAATATTTAGTAATTTAACTGTTAGTTCTTTCAAGTCTCTGTGTTGTTGAATTTGAGAGGGTGGTGATTATGTATGGGAGAAGAGAGAAGTGGAGTACATAGAGTTAATTGAGTCTGTAGCTAGTTGTTGTCGCCATCGTTTGGAGAAAAGAGTGTTTCGTTTTCCGCGATGAGGTGGATGAGTTTTCTGATTTTCGCCCTAGAATTGTTGTTCATAACTCTTTTCCACTAAAGTGGTTCTAGGTCAACTGACGGTTTTGTTAGGTGGTATGAGATTGTAAACAGGCAGCTTGTAGCATAGTATAAGGGGTTTCCCAGGTTTCCGCAGCCGCAGGAATGTTGAATCGTTTAAGATATGTCGGAAATGGGCCGTGGCCCGTGACGAACATTATTTTGGGCCTTTACCATGGGGTAGGAGTTGTCTTGACCCCTTTGTGCACTGGGAAGAGTTTGGCAAACCGTTCAATGTCTCTTGCAATACTCCTTGAAATGGAGTTGGCCCTAGAGTTACAGATGATCCGTATGAACTGCTGGAAATTGTGATCCTTATCATGCCC
>BGPR01003791.1:18499-127539 GCA_013235015.1 Araneus ventricosus | reverse complement strand
GTTGAAAGTAACAGATAAAATAAACGTAAATGACTGGCCAAGTCAATAAAATTTGGCTTATTTTTCAAGTCATTTATTTTTAATTTGCTTTTTAAGTTTTATTTTACATATAGTAAATCAAATAATTGCAAACTTCAGAAGAAAGGTTTTTGACTTTTAAAATTTGATGGTATAAATTAGCTTTTAAATATTTTAATTAGCAGCTTAGTTTCCTAGTATTTTTCTTTTATTGAATGGAATTATAAAGATATTAGTTTTCTTGAAACCTTTTAAAGAGTTTCCAAATTTATTTGATAAGTTACATTGAGCTCCCTATTAGTGTGCAGTTCTTGCCGGAGCAATAATCGTTTACCGAAAGACATCAAAATGTTGTGCAATTTTGTTGTGTTCAATAATTCTTGCTAAGCTTACTGGAAAGGGTTGTTTTTTAATGGGTAATTCATTAAATGAAATGGTATGTAACATTTAAAAAACAACCCTTGATAAAACTGATTTTGCTTTCCAAATTAATTTATTACATCTTTTACAGTTCAACCTTACATGGAATTGAAGCCGAACAGCAGTAGTGACAGAGCCTGGGTGTGGAATACGTTAGCAGACTTTGCTGATGAAGAACCAAAACCAGAACTACTAGCTATTAAATTTGCCAATGCAGAAAGTAAGAATAAACCTTCATACCTGATTAGAATTTAAAAAAAAAAATCTTGACATATTTGTTAGTTCACTATTAACCCTTTGATCCTTATGACCATTGGGATCTCAAAATACAGAACACCTGAGTTCCTCTTTCAAAGATAAGGGAAATTCACTTCCCTCCTCAAAAACCATAATGATATCTGGCACTGTCCGAATTCTAAGACTCCCCAAACCAAACTGGGCGAGCCACTCTAACGAAGAAAGCGCACACTGCGGGTGGGAAATCAATCGCACAAATCAACGAAAGGTGGTGGAAATTTCACAGTGATCTTCGGGTAGCAACCGTAGAGATATTTGGAAGGTTCCTATATTGATAGAGTTAAGCAGTGAAAGAGATCTATGAAAAATTGCCTTAATATTCAGTGGTTCACTCTCACAAATTCATGTTCTTTTATTGATTTACATGGCAGTGTAATTTTAATGATAATCTGTGATGCTCTAAATTATTTAACATCCCCCTGTTTTTACTCATAACATTTTAAGAAGTTAATATTTACAGAATGTCTTGATATTTTTCTTGGGCGAGTTCATCTATAATGCTATTTGCTGAATTAATACAGGGTGGCCATCTGACCGGAAAACCGAGAATAGTCAGGGAATTTCGGGAGACCGGGAGAAAACAGAGAAATTTATTCTAAACCTGGAATTTTTTTATTTTGATATTCTTATTGCAGGCGACAATTCAATGATCTTTTTTTATAAATAGAATGAAACACCGTTGGTAACCAATGCAAATCAGTCATTTAGTGACAGTCGAAAACGAATGCCATTCGTGTTCATGTAAACACCTCGCCGGAGGGCAAGGTGTTTACAATTAAATTTCCGAGGGACCGAACTTTCGGGTATTAGTCCAGTCAACGAAGGGTTTGAAAAAACATTAAATCATATAGTTTTGAAAATTGGTACCCCTGTTCGTTAGGGGCTTCTGATAAATTTACTAAAAGTCCCCGGTCCTGCGGGGTAAGCTCGCGTCACCATCTTGGATTTCATCCACGTTTTTAGGTTTTTCCCGAATATATCCAAAACTATTGAGTTTTCGAATTACAATTGATTTAACAAATTAAAGAGCGTAAAATTCCCTATAAATACATGCTTATATTTTTCTTCCAGCTTTAATTGTTTTCCAGATAATGGGTCTCAAAGGTTGCCGCCATCTTGGATTTCATTCCCCCCTTTCTTAGTTTTTCTGAATAACTCGAAAAGTATTCAATTTTCAAATCTTAATTGATTCAACAAATTAAAAAGCGTGAAATTCCTTTCAAATATATGCTTCTATTTTTCTGCCAGCTGTAATAGTTTCGCAAATAATGGGTCTCAAAAGTTGTCGCCATCTTGGATTTCATCTCCCTTTTGAGTTTCTCTTGAATATCTCGAAATCTATTCAATTTCCAAATAACATGTAGTCAACAAATTAAAGAGCGCAAAATTCCCTACAAACATATGCTTTTTTTTTTTTGTTTTAGCTTTAATAGTTTCCGAGATAATGGATTTCCTAATTTGCAACCATCTTGGATTTTATCCCTCTTTTTTAGTTTTTCTTAAATATCACTGAAACTATTAAAGCTAGAAAATAAATAAAAGCATGCATTGGTTGGGAATTTTACGATCATTAATTTGTTGTATTTAATGTAATTTGAAAATCAAATAGTTTTTGAGATATTAAAAAAGAACTGAAAAAAGGGGGATAAAATCCAAGATGACGGCAAATTTTTAAATCCATTATCTCGGAAACTATTAAAGCTAAAACAAAAATAATAAAAGCTTGTGTTTGTAGGGAATTTTACGCCGTTTAATTTGCTGATTACATGTAATTTGAAAATTGAATAGATTTCGAGATATTCAGGAGAAACTAAAGGGAGATGAAATCAAAGATGGCGGCAACTTTTGAGACCCATTATCTGGGAAACTTTTAAAGCTGGAAGAAAACTAAAAGTATATGTTTATAGGGAATTTTATGTTCATTAATTTTTTTAATCAATTAATAATTTGAAAATTGAATATTTTTCGAGATATTCAGGAAAAACTAAAAAAAAAAGAGGGATGAAATCCAAGATGGCGCCGCGAACTCGCCCTCCAGGAGCGGGGACTTTTAGTATGTTCATAATAAGTCCCTCACGGACATGTGCACCAATTTTCAAAACTATATGAGTTAATGTTTTTTCACCCCCATTTTGGACCTTCATTGACTGGACTATATGAACAGAATCGCGTTCCTTTGGGTAGTTAAATTAGATGATACTTCTTGAGATGAAAATCTATAGTATAATCACACTCAGATGTGAAAGAAGAACCGGGATGTGGCTATATGTCCAAGAGATTCAGATAGCTTACGAGATCATAAATTTCTCTTTATCTGTCTACAAGTTAGCATCCACACTACTGCCTGCTTTTATGATGATTTAATATCAAATAGGAGTTATACCAGAATTAGTTTATTTTTCCACTTCTGGAGATCTTTTTATTGAATTAGCAAAGTGATGGATTAGCACAAGAGGGAAGCTGACGCCACAGTAATTTTTTTTAAAAAAATTCAAATTAGATTTTTATTTATTTAATTTTAAATGGTAAATTCAGGTTTTTTCCCATTTTCGCAAATTTTATTTTTTCTCTTTTTTTTTTGTCTTTGATGTTTTATTTTATTTATTTCTCTTTATATATTGCCCATTTTGAGTCATATTGAAGGAAGCTGGTCGGAATAAAAAGTTGCTTCTTTTCTTTTGCAAACTATTCGATTCCATTCGTGTGACAGAATATTATGCTTCTGTGTTTTAATTTATAATCATCAATAAAAAATCGTTTTCTTACATTTTTTCTCTGCCTTTTTATGTTTTATTTTGCAACGTATATTTTTATTAAGATTTTGATCGTCCTAAAGATTTTTTAAGTTTATATTTTTGATCAGAAAAACCTGGAAAATTCGGTACAATAGAATTGTTCATTGTAAAGATGTATTACTTATTTTATTGTTTAAAGGTTTTAAATAAATGTTCTTTTTTCAAACATTTTGCTTTTTTCTTCAAACCATACTGACTTGAATGAATACTTAGCAGGTGATTTTTTTCTATGGTTAATGGGCTACCTCCGAAAAAAGTCAGGGAAATTTTTTATAAAACCTGGAAATGTCAGGGAAACTGAAACAGCAAAAATGATGGCCACCCTGTAATAATTTAATTTTGCAGCAGACATAATAAATTATATCAGTAATATACTAAACTTTCACCTCTATTTATGAATTTATATGTTTTTCTTTTCTTTATAGATGCCCAAAAGTTCAAAGAGGCATTTAATGAAGCCAAAAACATTGCATCCAAATTTTTAAAGAAACAAAAGGAAGCTGGTATGGTTATACAGTTACCTATTATGTTATTAATTATCTAAAATAATATTTCAGTTATTTAGCATTAACTTTTCAGTTTACTAATGAAAATAAAATTTAAATGAAATGCTTTACCAAAAATCTTAAGCTAATATGGGAGTTAAAAAGAATTTTTACTTCTATAGTGAAGTTTAAATTTTATGTTGAGCTTGTTGATACTTTCAAACAGTACTGTGTTGGTGACTAATCCTTCCTAACATTTAATTATTAAATATTTCACACTAACAAAACTTATCAGATGAAATAAAAATCGCTTCATTCTATGAGTTTGAGTTGAGGAATATTTTAAAATGTGAATAACATGAAACTGCAGGTATATGAAAATGTACTTTGAATGTATCAAAGAAAGCAAACTTTGTTAACCATTGCTTTAATAATAGAAAAGGATGTGATTAAACAATTTGACAAAACAATGCAGTTAATTTAATTTTAATTACAACATTGAAAAGTATTATTGTGAATACTCCACTAATGATAAAGGAGAATGTGTGTGTTCATACTCTACAGGGCTAATCACTGGTCTTAGAACTACAAAGTTTGGCACAAAATGACTTCGGAAGGTGGGAATTCCGTGGACTTCTTTGGAGTTTTAATTAATTGAAAACTAAGCGAAAACTTGGTGTTTTCCTAGATAACTTTCGAGAATGTTATAGTGCGAAAATTATTTTTGTACCATCTTAAAATTCAAAAAATTCTTTTCAATGATTGATTAAGTTGTCATACAATTTTTCCTCTAATTTTAATTTTTAAAAATTTAAGCAAAATTGATAACAATACTGTTCATTGTGGAAATGAAATTTAAACCTTTTTAGAATAGCAGAATGTATAAAATCAATACCATTAATGTGACATTAAAAGAATAAGGATAAATATATAACAGGTCACTTCAATAAAGCAGTAACAAACCACAGCATGACATTTTCAATGATAATTTCACATCAGAAACACATAGAAGTATAAAACCAAAGCTCACTAGAAAACTTTTTAACGAAACAGACACAATGTGTGTTAATCATATTCTAATGGTACCAATAGCTGAAAAGAGGAAGGACTTTTTCCAATAACAAAAATTTCATTACCTTCTGACAGCATCAAATCTCTTCTGTATTTAGAAACAAAATTGTATTTTTGTCTATATTTGATCTGCATAGTGTTTGTGTAGCAAATGAAGTTTCAGTTCTCTTTTTCAAAATTGTTGAACATTTGTGGGTTCATGAACAATAATCCATTTTATATTAATTCTTATGGTAATAATAGTTTCAGTTTGTAAATGACCTTTAAGAGTGATTTAAATCACGAACCAAGTTTTGACCTTTTCTATTGGTTTAAAAAAAATCACCTGGTAACTAATCGTCACTGCTTTCATAACAGAGGAAAATGAATCGGAGGATGATAGCTCTAGTTCTGAAGATGATTCAGATGCTAACACTACACCTGTTAAAGAGACTCCTTCAAAGACTGGTGATGAAGTGGCTGATAAACTTTCAAATCTGACTGTGAAGGAAGAAAATCAAACTTCACCTAGTAAAGAAGAGAGTAAGGAGACTGCAAAATAAGACATTTTCCAGAAACTGGAAACATCTCATTTATGTATTTGTTTTTGCTGAACAGAAATTTTAATTTTGTATCAATGCATATTCCATGTTGTAAGCATAGTTGTAAAATTCTATATAATTTTGTATTGTAGAAACTTTACAGTTCTGAGCATCATCAATACTAATCTATTTTTGTAATAACTTTTCTATACATTTCAAAAACTGAACCATGGTTAAGATAGATTCTCTAGTGTTTTAATATGCATATATTGGAACAGTTCATAGTTTTGAATTCAGGTTGTGTAACTATTCAAAGATTGTAATTTGGATGTAATGAAATTGCTAATTCAGAAAAATCTTTGTTCAAGCATAAGTCCTATTTTTCAGGAAATCTGTTTGTATATACACAAATATTTGAAGTGCACAACAGTATTTTCTTGTTTTTTTACCATTTATAGAAATGTTATTTTGAGGATATCTCATATTGTCATAAGTTTTTAATCATTTTTGTTAGATTAAATGCCTTATTAGTGGGAATGTAGAAATAGTTGCTTTTTTAAAAAAGAAATGTCAATTTCTAGAGTGTAGCAAGGCAGGCAATAAGAGAAATTCTGTTAATAGTTACTTTATGCAACTGCTTTTGTGTTGTTGATACTTTTCATTGGATTTTGATATTGGTTTCAATGAGTTTTTTTAATAAAGTATACTTTCATCATCATATTAGTAATTAGTAGGGCATATTATTGATGACTAGGTGTTATGTTTGACACAAACAGTGTTTTTGTACTCTTATCATATCTACTATAACCGTCCCATTCCTTATTTTAATTTGATCAGATTTAGAGTAACTTTCATTTAATTCAAATAGCACAATAGCTGGTAATATCTTCTTTTTGCTCATTGTTTAGCCTTTGGAAAATTTACATTAAGAAAGGGACCAAAGACGTTAATTGCATATATTTTTCAGATTTGTTTAGGATATTTACTATGAAGTTGTACCTTCTATAATATACAGGCATTTTTAATACATCTGTTTTTCTTGACCAACAGTTTTTTGCACATATATCTTATCTCATGCTTATTTATACATTTTGTTTGTAAATGTTTCAAAATAAATATTTCAGATTTCTTTCTGGTGTGTTTTTTATTCATTCAATTTAGTTTAATCAACATTGTTACTGTTATTTGCTTCTCTTTCTTGACTACGGATTGTTAATTCATTGATAATTTTGAATCTGGGCTACTCTACATATTAAAGAAAAACTTGAAATGGGAGATTTTAGATGCAGGGTGAAGTTATTTCATTCAGTTCATTTTCTTACTTCAAGCTAGCCCCTCCCTTCCTGGAGAAAGGATTGGATACTTGAAAAGATTCAACACAATTCATACTAACCTGCAAATTTATGTCACTTCCTAATTGGGTAACATCCTGATTGCAAAAATTATTTCTATTTCTATCCATATAAGAACATAATGGATACTTGAGTGTGTCCAAATTAATTGTTCCTTTGACATAATTGCAGATTTAACTATAAAAAATCCTTTGGATACATAAGGCAGACACGTCATTGTATGCAAAGGGATTAATGATAGACATTTAAAAAGTTATTTTCGTGAGTTATAAAGTGCTAACTAAAAGATTTTTTTTTGTTAGAATTTTCAAATTTTTCTATTGTTATTAATATTAACTTTAAAAAAAATTCTACTAAGGTGTTAAACCACTGACCAATCTGCTCTAAATTCAAATTCTTATTATATTAAATGTTTTTTTTTTTTAAATGTGTACATTGAACGGCATCTTGCATCCGATATTTTGTTCCTCTGGAATGGCATGATGCAGCATTTGCAAAAAATGGCAAAATATTTTGGGACCAGCGGATTTGAAGTCAGTAAAATGAAATTTGCCTTGTTGAGAAGTTGATGTTGCAAAATTTATGTAGAAAACAGTAGATATGTTACATTGTGCTCCGACACATCAAACTAATGCATTCCATATTGATTACATTCAGAAAATGCACCCACTCACTTACTTTGTCAATAAAACATAGTATCCAAATTTTAATATATTTAGACTAAACTAACATTCCAGTGATATAACTTTAGACATGTTTCCCACCCAAACCAACTTCGCATCATTGACAAGGTTGCATGAGAATTTTTTTCAAATTTCATACTTTTGATTATATATTCAGACATGACACATTTCCGCTTTTTCGGCATCAAATTTAATCATTCTTGGGATCGATGCAAATCTGCATTAAAATTTTTGTTAATGTGTTGGGGAGTTCACGAAACCAAAGTTTTGTGCCATGTGAAAATTTTGCTTACGGCTCTAACGCGAAAGAGTTAGCTTAGAGAAAAGCTATTGAGTAATCCTACCGAAAGTTATGTTTCGTCCGAGTTACGTATCGGTGTTTTGCCGCGCTTTGGGGTCAAAGTCGAGCATTGGGAGGAATGCCTGAAAAGGTTGTATTCTTTTCTTTCTTGTTTTGTCCAATTGTCTTTCATTTTATCCAATCTCAATTCATTCCGAATTCAGATTGGATGAAAGAAAATCATCCACGAATTTCTACCGATCCGAATTTTGTCTGAAAAAAAAAGATCGCTGAAGCCAATTTATTTTCTTGTTCTTTTTAACATTCTTTTCTTCGTTTTCGTTAGTTATTTCGATTTCATTTTTGTTGGTTTTCGTTCCCTAACGTTTGTCTATCAACACAGCCATGACACGTTTGTGCGAAAACGCGGATTTGAGCGTTTCCGGCATCGAATTTTGTCATTCTTGGGTTCGATGTAAATCTGCATTAAAATTTTTGGTAATGGGGAGGGGGTACGCACACAAAAGATGTGAAAAACACACAAGCAAAAACTGCCCGCTGTGTGCACATTTAAAATAATGCCAGATTTGATAGATAAAAGATCAGGAAGAATATATATTGAAACATATTCTTCAATTTAGAGTGTTAAATACAAAATTATCAGCAAAGAGCAGTCTGCTGTTGAATATTTTAGAAAAATATTTTTTACGTGATGCTATTGATAGAAAGTAACGTACAAAAATTTTAGGTCATCAGGCAAATAGTACTAAGAGGAACTTGATAGTAAGAAAATAGAAATGAGAAAAAAATAAAGAAAAACCCCCAATCAAAGAAAGAAAGCAAAATTTAGAAAATGGATGAAAATAGCAGACTGAAGCATAAAAGAAAGCTTGGACTGTTAGCTCAAGAAATGAGAAACAAAAGTTTTAATAATTATGTATAATCAAAAATAGTTTTTACTTGGTCATATTTTTTAGTGAGATAATTTTTACCACAGTTTTTATTTTAACAAACGTTTTGCGAATTCATTTTTCATCCATTAATTTTCTTTTAAATAATAATTTTACAATATTTTTAATATCTCAAGCACTTTTTGTTTAAATTTATTCATTTATTGTTCAATTAATAATACTTATTTTACTTCTCGGTATTTACTTTTAACACAATACTGTATTTATGAAGTTCAGTTTTTTTTGTTCTGAGCCTGTGTCATGTCTGTATATTATGACTCATCACCATTATTCATTTTCTTCTATAGAAAGTATTGTAATTGTCAAAAATCCGACTTGTAGATTTTGACGTGTCTCCACAATTTTGGGAATCTGAAAAAAACATTTTTAGAATTATGTCTCTCTGTGAATACAGTAATTCACAAAAGGAACACACTAAAAGGAGGTAATTTGGTATATGGTCTTTACACCAAAATAATGGATTTATGTGAAATTTGAGACGACATCTGTTCATCTACTCTTGCCTAAACAGATAGCTCAAAGGGATAGATGGATGGAATCTGGCATATTTTTGTCACCAGAATTGTAGATGTGTGTCAACATTTGGACCAAATCCATTGAAGGGTTGATTTCTCTGTTGGTATGTCAACACAATAATTCAAAAATGTAATAAGCTAGATAAATGAAATATGGTATGTTGCCTTGACATCAAATTGTAAATCTGTAACACATTTTTGAACCCAATTGGCTCTTGGAAAGAGGTCCCAATGCATATTCAATTCTCTTCACTGTACTTAAATATATATTGCAATATTTTATATATATTTGCAATATTTTCAAATATTGTATAAATTATAACTCGTATGTGTAAAACAGGGATGAGATTCTTCTGCTTTTTGGCGGATTTCCGCATTCTTGTTATTTGGAGAAATTCCGCTTTTTTGTCTTTTCTTTCCTCTCAAAATTCCGTTTTTTTCCCCTCCCCCGAATTTACGATTTTTTTCCCCCTGCAAAAATTTGCTTTTTCTTCCGAAAATTCCGCTTTTACACAAAGAAAAGAAACCTTTCTATCTTCCGTTTTCGAAAGAAAATTCTGGGAAAATATGCTCGACCTTACGGCTTAACTCTACCGGCTAGGAAATTAGATGATTCATCTTCTACTGACGAATCAACATTATATCAGCAAGCTCTACAAGGATGAACATTCCAACATTCAAAGTATTAAGTACCACCTTTTTGCAGAAAACAAAACCTCTGAGGCATATTTTCCAAAAAAATGTTTTCGCAAAATATGCAAAAAAATTTCACAATTACAAAAATTTTCAAAAATCAAAAAAATTCAAGCTTTTTTTGCATGAACATGTTGAAAAAAAATTAGTTGAAAACTTAAGGTCATCTTGTAGGGCGTACTAAGATGAAAAAATAAAAAAAATGAACAAAAACAAATAAATAAACTACATGAAAAAAGAAAAACTCCTGTCAAAAGAGGCAGCTAAAAAGTTGTGTACAAATGCTGCTAAAAAGCAGAGAATAAGACATAAAAAAAATCTTCTCAAAATAAAAAATAAAACAGATGAGCATTCTGGAGATAATGTAGTCCCGACAACTATACCAGTAATTAAGCAGAGAGATACTAATGAAGACTGTGGAAAAAGTTTAACCTCTACTGAAAATAAACTTGCAGAGGATGCAAACACATCCTTTATTGAAGAAAAATCTGTCAAAGATAGGAGGCCTCCAAAACAAGGGGTGAAGCATGTTAATGGAGATCTGTTACCAACAAAAGCCACACAATTAAAAAAAAACGGAAGAAAACCACTTCTTTAACAATTAAGGAAATGTTTCAAAGGGTTTCAAATAGCAATAGTGCTAAATGAATCTGTCATTGTAACTGTACAATTTCTTGACCCCTCTCACTTTATAAGGTGCAAAATCATTGTGCTGTTACTTTTGCAAAAATGTATAAAAATAAAAGAAATAAAACAAAATTCAGCATATGATATATTATTATAATTTATAAAGAGCTAATATATTTTACACAATTGCATGAAGCAAAAGAAATTTTTGTCATTTTTTATTTTTTGAGCTAACTTTTATCAAAAGGCTATTAAATATAATTCTTCTCACACTTCTGTTGGGTGAATGTTGCATCTCAGTGATGTACAAGTGGTAAATACATTTTAATGTATAATTTTGTATTTTCTGATGCCCCTGATGATGTGTTAACTTTTAATGTGAATGATTTAATAATAATTTAATATACCTTTTCTTATTTATACTTACTGAATTATAAATAATTAAGCTATTAATTATTATAGTGTAATATTTTCATCATGTTGTGTGTTCCGATGTTTTTACTTCTTTCTCATATAAATTTATGGTACAATTTTTTTGCTCACGCATGATTTCAGTCTTTTTGCTTTTTTGCCAATCTCATCCCTGGTAAAAATATTGCAATATTTTTAAACATATGAGAAAGTTGTGGGGAGAACTCACTCTGGTTATTAATTGTTATTTAAAATTCGTTTAGATTAATAGTATAAATGTGATAAGTTTAAAACCATATGTTTGTCGCAGCATAACCAAAAATAGTTTGTGCCATGGAGATTAATTTTTAGCAACTAGGAGTATTTGACAGTTTATGAGATGAAATGCAATTTCACTAATCAGTTTTTGTGCCAGAAACATAGGTAAAAAAAAATTCTTTTTTTGTGTGAAAGTTGTTAAGTTCACACTTCTTTCTAGTAAAATAACTTACTTGAAAAAAAAAGAACTTAGAAATGCACAGCTAAAATCTTTATTAGCTAGATAGATATCCCACTGATTTCAAGCTAATTTTGAGACATAAGTTGTGACCTTCAATAGTAGTTTATTTAAAATTGCTCCTTGTAAGAGAATTGTATTCAAAATATCACTTGCCATAATTGTGCTATTTTTTGCCGTGCATATATATATTTGTAAAAAAAAATGTAGGTCAGATAAGAAAATTGCCATTCTGTTTACTTAAAAGGAAAAAAAAAAGGTATTTTGCAACACCAACTAGAAGAAGAAGCTTTATAAATGAGCTAGATTAAAAGAGTATAACAAACGAAAAGTCACTTAGCAGTATATCGTATAATGTATTTAACTTTAAAAGTTGGTAACACATTTCTTTTTTAACTCATTAATGCTCAACTTAATTCTGCTGAGTATATTTTGATGAATACTTAAAATATAAATTATTATGGTCTAATTAGAGTAAAAATGTGAAATTCAGACAACTCTTTTGTTAGTTTTGAAATTATAGCCGTTCTCATTTGAGGACGCTGGGTGTTCAAGCGATAAAAAGTCCGTTCTGTTATTGAAATCAGTAAACTTTTTAACAATATATCAAAATTGCAATAAATTCCAAGCCATTGAATTTCTCAGACAAATCTGATATAAATTTATTTTTTAATATTTACAGATATTGTACACTAAATTTATTACTTTTTATTGTAAATATTTTACATTCGTGCTAATAATAACGATAGATAAACTGGACAAATTTTGCGAAAAATTACTTTCAAACATTTCTGTTATATTTAACTGGCACATTTCATTTATAACATCTTCGGAAATCTTATTTATGCATATTTCTTTATTGAAATCTGAATATTCTTGATCAACTTTTGATCAATTTACTTCTGTCTTTTTCGTTTACATCATTTCATTTTTGATGAAGCTGGTCCCGCACAGTCTCCATACATTCATTGATTTATCTGAAATTTCAATTTCAGCTATACTTGCTATATCAGGTACTGCAGGCATAGTTGTATATTCATCGTTGAAATCTTCATCCATTTACTCATCAATGTCCGACAGAATAGCAATAATATCTGCTTCAATTTATTCTGAAAACAAATATTCTCGAGCTTACGAAGGTTGAAAGTCATGGTTTTTACATTATATTTTCCTGAAAAAAAGATATAATATGAATATGGGTTTTAAAAACATTGGACGAGTTTTTAATTCAATCATTGCGCACAGTTTGATTCTGAAAATTGGAATAAAAGTTAGAGGCAACGTCCAGCATCCTCATTTGAGGACAGCACTATGTGACATTTTTGAAAAGGAAAATTTCAAAATAACAAAGTAATTTACTATGTTAACTTAGTACTCTAAAATAAAGTATTATAATAGACATAATTATTCACCTTGACTTTAGTTCATGCAGCTGCGCGAAAACCAAATGCATCTGCGAGACTTGAAAAATCTCAAAACAGCATTGTAAATAACGAAATTATAATCAATAGCAGCTGCATGGAAATTTGCAGGAAAGTTCATCATAAAACCATCTATCTTTATTAAAAGAAATCAAAACTTTCGAAGTAATCGAAAAAATTCTACGCACTGTTTTATTCACTGTCCTCAAATGAGGACGCTGGGCGTTAATGAGTTAATAAGAAAATTCATAGTGCATCTTCATGTAAAATTGACCTCAGTCGATAGATTTCTACCTTAAAAGTTAATCACTGGTGAGCTGATGTTTTATTTTCCTACAAAATGTTTTTTATTTTTTAAAAAATTGGTTTAAGTTATCAGAGAACTTTTTGAACATCCTGCATAACACACACAGAAGTTGTATCTGAATGTTCAGAACTCGATAGCTTATAAGTTTATTGTCTAATAAAGAGGTGGGGAATGTTTTTGCACCGAAATGCCTCATTAAATTTTGGCAGTTGGGCAAAAGACCACACAAGCAGAATCTTAAGGGTTATTGTTCTGTAATTATTATTATATTACAGACAATTATATAATTTCAATGCAAATTGTTAATAACTCTAAGGCCACATAAGAAACTCAAGAAGGTCACACAGTGGTGAATCCAGGGGGTCTATAGGGCTTCAGACCCCCCCCCCCCGAGCTAAGCCAGAATTCTTGATTTTATTAAAATCACTACAACTGTTTGTTCTTAATTTCCCTTTTTAAAGATAATACAAATGTGACAACATTGCTTTCTGTCTTGACAGGCTCGAAAATTTTCCTAATTTTCTAGTCATTGCACTTGTACTTGTAGCATTGATGCGTCAAAGACATTTTTTTGGCTACTTAGTTCATTGTATTTTTTATTAAATTATCGAAAGTATTGTAATGTTCTTAATGATTCTTATTGTCAGGTGAGTAAAGCCTGTAAAGTTAAAGTTTTTTGGTTTCCATAAGCTATGAGGTTTGACATTCGTCACGATGATACAAAATTTTTATGCCCTCAGCGCCCCCTCCCAACCCAAATCCTGGATTCACCCCAGAGGCCACAGGTTCCCCATCCCTGGTTTATTATCTGGCTAAGGTTCAGGTCTACCAGATTTATCCTCGACTGGCTTCATGTATCTGCATTAAAAAAAATGCTGATTTATTGAATCAAACTATAATCATAGGTGTGCCCACACAATAATGAGTGCTTATTGTAAATACTTTCCCTTCATTACTTAGTAAAAATTAGAAAAGCATTTTTGTCAAGCCAAGAAAAAAAAGTGAAAATTTTTTGAGAAGGTAATGTTTTTTGAAAATTGTTAGCATTTCGAACATAGCAATTTTTTTAAAGAAACTTTCAATTGCTAGCTGATGGATAAAAAATTCACAAATATTAGAATAAATCTCAAGAATTAGAATGAAGTAAAATATTGTTCTTTTTTAATTGTATATGAAAAATCTTCCCAAATAGTATATGAAAAATCTTCTCTAATTGTAAATGAAAAATAGTTTTTTAAAAAGAAATCATAAATTTGTAAAACATGTATCAAGAACAAAATGTTTTAATTTTTATCTAACCATTTTAACATTTAACTCATTCGAAAAATATTAATTACCAGACTAACTGATAATTTGTCAATCAATGTCTATTTGTGTAAATTTTACAAATATGTATTTATCAACATCATAGCAGATTTGGCTCCAAATAATTTTTCACATCCATATCTTGTGATCTCTTACAAATTGCATTCTTCTGATATCTGAGAGACATCTTATACCCAAAAATAACTTGATTTTCAACATAACGATTCTTATGGTATGATCGCCTTTGTAGCTAAAAATCCCTAGACTGAAGAAAGAAAAGTTTGAAGTTTCGAAAAGGATTGTATTGCAGGTAATATAATACAACCAACTCTTTTCAAAGAGGTTCTTTTCTTTTATTTAGCGGGGTTGATGTTTTACTTACAACTTATAATATTTTATAGAAATTTTTGCAAAGCTATTTTGTATTACATTTAAGCTTTATTTAGGAAAAATATTTTTAGAGAAAAGTGGGAAAAAGAACTCATGTTGGGTAAAATACCGATTCATGTAAACAAATAATAGTTACAAAATTCACATACAGATGGCACAACTATCTAAAAGCATACTCTAAGTGTTTCTGAAGACGAAACACAAACTGAAAAATAAAAATTGAGTTAGAAACTAATGTTCCAATATTTTCGTATTCTGTCATAATTTCAGAAACTCTTAATTTTTTTCTACTCAGTCGAATCAATGACGGCATGCGCAAATTTATTGGACTATATTTAGAACTCGGGTAGGAATGTAACGCAAATTCACATATTTGAAATCTAATGTTTCTTTTTAGTATTCCGTATGGCCCCTAACAACAGTGCAGAAATGAAATGCATTCGATTTCTCGTATTCAAATTATATTTCTTACGGTTTTATTTATTTTTTTTTTTACTTGTGAGAGCTGAAACATTACATAACATAAACAATCATTGTATGTGTCAGGATGGCCGAGCGGTCTAAGGCGCCAGACTCAAGGGAAAACCTTCCCCTGCTGCAGGGCTGAGTGTTCTGGTCCACGAATGTGGGCGTGGGTTCGAATCCCACTTCTGACATGGTTGTAATTTTTTCTCTTTTTTAAGCTGAGCTCTTTTTATAAATGATTTAAAGATGTCGATTTTATTAAATCATCGATCATAGATTTTTTTTATTATTATTTTGTATGATGTAAAAAGATTTAGTGAAATTTTCAATTTTGAATTTCATGACTAACTAGATTAGTCTATAGAAAATATTACTTTTTTTTATGTACGTGATTGAGGTATCGTTAATGAGACCATAATTTTAATTTTCTAGATATAATAAAAATTACTGCTTTATTACATATTATCATAACGTTTGTGTCTAAGAGCTGCGAAATGATTAATAGTGTCAAAAAAGGGAAATTAGATTTTTAAAAAAATCAATAAAATTGATCATATTTTTTTTTTAAAAAAAAGAAGCTCTTTTTTTATTAAAAACTTTTCTTTCATACATTTTCTACTTTTATACGCCAATTTATTTAATTCTATTGTTTCAATTTCTTTATTTATTTCTATTATGACATATTTTAAGCCAAAATGTAAGAGTTCGAAAGTTAAAAATTGTTCATAAAAATAAAAGTATTGTAGGTTTGTTTACAGGTCTACAATATTTCCATCAATTCTAAGAGATACATAAATGAATTTCTACAAAATATTTGTAGATTATTACAATTTTAACAAGTTTTTAGATGTGGATTATAGTAGCATAGTAAAATAGACAAGTGGGGGTAATTAGTTATATATTCTGGTTTGCAAAGTATATTCAGTCACTCTCTTTTATTTTACACATATAAATACGATTACTCTAAATGCAACTATATATATAAAAAAGGAAAGTATGTGTGTGTTTGTTCGTTTTTTGGTTCTTTACTCACGCCACACCGTTAGACTTACGGCGACCAAATTTGGCACTGTGATGGATTAGCACAAGAGGGAGGTAACGCCATAAAAATTATTTTAAAATTCGAATTAGATTTTTATTTATTTAATTAAATAACAAAAATTAAGCTATTTTTAGACGTTTTTCACCAGTAACTTCTGAAATACTTTATGGTACGAAAATTATTTTTACATCACCTTAAAGAGCGAAAAAATATCTTTTTAATGATAACAATTTAATTGTTGTACAATTTTTTTTTCTCTAACTGTAATTAACGTTTCAAAATTCATTTTAAACCGTTAAAAGTATATTTGGCAAATAGAATTAAGAAAGGTTTTGTTAATGCATTGAGTGGAAAAAGTTATAATAATTAAAAATTTTTAAAGTTCTTAAATTTTGAAAAAAAAAAAATTCTAAATTACTACTAAACTTATTTACAGCTATTGCAAAATATGGTAATGATAAATGTTTATAAATTTGTAACCTTCGGACTTATTTATGTTAGGTTATTGTTGTTTAAAATAACTAGTTTGATATAAGCTAATTTTATTTCAATATTTGTGTAATGAAATTTTTAAACCCGTTTTCTTTAATTTTTTTTCACGAAATCAAGTCTACTAAAAAATGCTAAAAGATGGGGAAAATGAACTATTTAAAAATTATATTTACCAAGTACTCAGTGGCGAATCCATTGGGAGAGGGGCTATGGGGCTGCAACCCCTCCCAGAGCAAAACCAGAATTCTTGATTTTATTTAAAATCACTACAGAAGTTTGCTCTTAATCCCCTTTTCTTTAAAAAAATAATAAAAACATGAGAACATTGCTTTCTGGCTTGACAGGATCGAAAATTTTCCTACTTTTCTAGTCATTCCATTTGAACTTATAGCGTTCACAGAGTCGAAAACACTTTTTGGCTACTTATTTCACTGTATTTTTTTTATTAAATTATCGAAAGTATTGTAGTGTTCTTTATGAGTCTTATTGACAGGTGAGTAAAGTCTGTAATGTTAAAGTGTTTTGGTTTCCATAAGCCATGAGGTTTGACATTCGTCATGACGATACGAAATTTTTATGACCTCAGCCCCTCCCAGACCCAAATCCTGGATTCGCCACTGCAAGTACTTATTTATATGAGTATATTTGAATAAAAAATGAGTACATTTTATTCAAAAGCAAGAATTCAGTTCTTGAATTTCAACTTAACTGTCTTCATTTTTAACCATGCATGCTTATTTTTAAGCAATTTAAAAAATCCATTTAACCCATTGCATGAAGAATTCAGATCCAGGTGTGATTAATTTTTTGCATATTTTATCTTCTATTTCTAAACGTTAAAGCAATAAACTTTGAAGAAAAAACTTTTATATATATATTATGCTAATTTGCTTTATACATGATACTGATTTGAAAATTCAGTAAGCAAAAATTCATTTCTATAAAGTGAATTTTATTTCATCCATATATAGCACTCCTAATACAATTATTGACTGTATTCACATATGAACATTACTATTACTGTTGAATTACTATTTTTCTTATTTATTAATAAGAAAAGCACACTACAGAGAAAACCCCAGTTAAAGAGGCCAGCCACAAAATGAACAACAGACACGATGGAAAAAAGCTGCAATCAGTGAATCTTAAAGATATTAAAAAACATATTTAAAACTTTTAAACACTAAATCCTAAAAATGCGGAAATGAAGGGACAGCGAAAATGCAAACACCAAAAAAAAAAAAAAACTATTTGCATCGCCTAAAAGGCAATTACACATGGCAACTGTCATCCCTTTTTAGGGGGTTGTCAGATCGTAAAGAAAGGGCGTCCACCCCCCTACACTCAAGGACACATCGAAGGAGAAACTGACCTGTCCAAATCGCTGTCCCAAGATGGCGAAAATCCCGTGGTAATATAGGGCCTTTAAGCCGTGTTCCTACGGCCTCTCTTTCCACGAGTTCCGTCCGCGATTCGCGTTATTCCTCGTTGGCGGAACAGGAAGAATCGATGTGGCTCGTGGACTTGTAAGTGCATCTGTTGTTCCCCGCGTTATGGCAGTAAATAGCTCGCACATCAAAGGACGGGACAGTGGTCAGATAGCGTCCGTTCACTCGAGCTATGCCGAAAGATTTTCCCAACCATGCGCCGTGCGAAAGGCGCGACTGGTCAGAATTCCACCGACCACAGTCCACAAGTACGAACCTCAAGCGACTCGAGGTTTGCTAAGCCACACACTGTGGGAACAAGGCTTTAGTTGTACTCAATGAATGAATTTCGGTGCTTTCCGAAACTATTTGATATGCAGCCTAATCCTACGCCTTTCTTACTTTTTCATTCATTTTCTGTCTTCTTTTCTCGTTTTTATCTTTTTCGTTGATAATCCAACTCTCAGTGTGGAGAATTAGGCAAAAAAGAACAAAAATGAAATACAAATTTGAAAATAATTTTAGTATAATTTTAGCGATTTCTACAACTCTGCAACCCTAAAGGACGAGTAGCCACAGCCTTTAGGCAAAACATAATAATACGCATAACGCTGAGAACAAATGATTTAATATCATTGTCCGATATTAGGCTATTTTCCTGTCTTATGTTAAATTTAATTGTCTCAAGTTGTCCTTCCATTCTTTATCAAGTCGACATTTGCAACTATCTGCCAGTATAAGACGCATACTGAGTAGCAGCATGCGTCATTGGCAAATTGTTTTCAATCCATAATGATAGGATGATTGTACTTGTAAAGAAATTTTTGCATTTCGCAGTTTTTCTTTGAATAAATTCGCATTTCTGCAATAAACATCTCCATGTAAATTTGAGTGCACCCCCTTTAAATTTAAAAATTAATACATCTCTGAAAATTTTGCAGATAGAATTGTGATACTTAGTTTATATATAGATGAGCATAAGAGGAACATTTTACTCGTTGAAACTTTTACTCTACGGGGAAGTATAAATATTTAATTCTCTTAACTTTTTATTTTCAATTTTCACAGAAACCAAAGTGTTTTCATACAAATTCCCACCTAATTTGATAAAACTCTGTAATTGGAAGTATATGCCTAGGTGCAATATTTCCTGAATCCTTAATAATATAATAAATGCGAAAGTGTGTCTGTCTGTCTGTGTGTCTGTTTGTTATGCTTTCACGACCAAACTACAAAACCGATTTGGATGAAAATTGGCAGAGTTGTAGCTTGAAACCCAAGAACGGATATAGGCTAGGTGAAATCACGTTAAATTAATTATTTTTGACTACAGACAACAATTAAATAAAATTAAAATTCGAAGGTAAACAAACGTATGTAGGTATGTATGCATATCCGGCTATCTTCTCACGAACCGCTGAACGGAGAAGCACGCGGAAAGTACCAAAAGATGGAAAATAATACAAGGAATCCATTTCGGCCATTTAAATTCCGAAATCACAATTAGTTAAAAAGATATTAATTAAAAACTTCAAAATGAATGAATTTACGTGCTGCCATCTATTGGCAGAATGGTGAATTCATTCACGACGAATTCTTTTTTTCCCCTATTATTAGTTTTCGCATCCGGTGTTGCATTTTTTTTTATTTATTTAACGGAAGTTCGTATTTCCTTTTGAGCGATCTTCTGTGTTTGGATTTATTAACAATTGAAAAAAATCGTTTTCCTGCATTTTTCTTTCTTTTTTCTGTCGTGCGATGTTTCGCAACATTTACGTTTGCTGGGGGAAAATATTTATTCATTTTTATCAGTTTTTTTCATTATTATTCGTTTTATTTTTTCTTTTGAAAAACAAATATCATGCTAATCTGTTTTAATTTATAAGCATAAGAATTCTCGCGTTTTCATTCAAACCAAACTGCTTTAAGGTAGTAAAAAAGGCTAGAACTGAAAGTTTTAATCCAACAAGACAGGATTCAAAACAGATTTACGTTTGTTGGGGAAGCTTAGTGACAATATTTGTAAGGAAAAAAACAGAGGCGAGCATATGAAAAAATGTGGATTCCGAGAAATGCTGGGTTATTAACTATAAGGTAATTAAAAGGTTGGATTTAAAAATTTTAATTAAACAATATAGGATTCAAAGGATTTTTTACGTTTTGGGGGGAAACGTAACGTTTACGTAAAAAAATAAACCGGAGGCGAGCATATGAAAATTAGTAATAAAAAGACTAGATTTGAATGAATATTTACATTTGTAGGGGAAAGTAAGTGACAATATTTGTTGAAAAAAAAATGGAGCCGGGCATATGAAAATATGGATCCCAAGGCCTCACTCTTCTCCGTCCGGGAATATCCCATTATTCAAGATCGCCCGTGCAACGCCGGGCCATGCAGCTAGTTAAATAATTAACAAAGCCCATTGACTCAGCGATTCTCGATGAAGATTATTTTATTTTTCAATCAACTGTCACGTGATCCTTCAGGAATGCGAAAACATGTGGAATAAATTATTTTTAAAATCAACTATCACGTGATCCTTTTTTCCGCCGTAACTTCGGAACAAATTGTCCGATAAAAATTATTTTTATACCACCTTAAAGTCCAAAGTTTTACCTTTTCTGTGATACCAAGTTTATTTCTGTGACATTTTTTCTTCAATTGTTATTAATTTTTTAAAGTTTAATAACTTTAATTACGTGCAGACGATTTGGAAATAACGCAAATTTATAGCTACTGCGTTGCTAGGCGACAGTTAGACTTTGAACTAATTTACCTTTATTTCTGAAAATTTTGCTTATCTTTATAAATATATATAAAATAAGGCAGAAATTGCATGTATTTGTCTGTCAGTCGGTTGGTCACAAGTAGTGTTCCTTAAACATCGATAGTTCAACTATCGATAGTCCAGTCGATAGTTTTCCTAAAGCCTTGAATACGTCAGGGCTTTAAGTTTTCCCAACTATCGATTGAAACTATCGATAGTATCGATAGTTTTATTTCAGGCGATACTATCGATAGGTGCTCTTTCAGTCGATAGTTTAAAAACTATCGATAGTAGGTATAAATGAGACATGAGTACGTATGTAAAGTAAATATACATGAAACGTGAGTACGCATGTAACGTAAATATACATGAAACGTAAGTACATATGTAACGTACGTCTGAAACGTACATATGTAACTTACGTCATACGTATATATGAAACGTGCGTATGTATGTAACGTAAGTATATATGAAACGTGAGTACGTATGTAACGTACGTCTGAAACGTACATATGTAATTTACGTCATACGTATATATGAAGCATGCGTAAGTATGTGACGTACGTTCATACGTAAATATGAAATATGCGTTATTATGTAACGTGCGTCAAACGTATATATGAAACGTGCGTACGTATGTAACGTAAGCCTATATGAAACGCGGTACGTATGTAACGTAAGTATATACGAAACGTGCGTACGTATGTAACATAGGTATATATGAAACGCGAGTACATATGTAACGTAAGTATGTATGAAACGTGAGTACGTATGTAACGTACGTCTGAAACGTACATATGTAATTTACGTCAAACGTATATATGAAACATGCGTACGAAAGTGACGTACGTTCATACGTATGTAACGTAAGTATGTATGGAACGTGAGTACGTCTGAAACGTACATATGAAATTTACGTCATACGTATATATGAAACATGCGTACGTATGTGACGTACGTTCATACGTATGTAACGTAAGTATGTATGGAACGTGAATACATCTGAAACGTACATATGAAATTTACGTCATACGTATATATGAAACATGCGTACGTATGTGACGTAAGTTCATACGTATGTAACGTAAGTATGTATGGAACGTGAATACGTCTGAAACATAAGTATATATGATATGTGAGTACGTATGTAACGTAAGTATATATGAAACACGAGTACGTATGTAACGTAAGTATATATGAAACATAATTACGTATGTAACGTAATACGCATGTATGTAAAAAACTGAGTATGTAAATGTACTATGAACGTACGTATGTGGCATGCATACGTGCATTAGTAACCTGTATACTTTCGTACATTATATATGTATGCGTTATATAGATACCTTCGTATATACACGCGTACGTTACTTACCTAGGAACGTTTCATATGCACGTATGCAACGTTCGGAAGCGTACGTACGTTTATAACGTAAGTACTTGTGTATGCAACTTACTTACGTATGAAATGTGTATATGTATGTAACGTACGAACTAATCTAAGTAACATACTTGCATAGGTATATAACATACGTATGTAAGCATGTAACGTACTAAGTTTATGTATGTTTCAAACATACGTAAGTACGTTACATACGTAATCATGATTCGTAAATGCATACGTGCAGTCAAATGTATGAGCGTTCCTTGTACAGAACGTACGTTGCATACATATATACGTAAGTTACATTCATACAGACGGACGGACGTTACACACATACGAACGTACATATATACGTACGTATATCCGTAAATTTTTACTTACAAACTTAGTACTTAACATATGTACATAACGACGTTGTGCGTTATATGTGTACTTATAGTACCTAAAATACTCACCTACATACTTATCACATTACATGCGTATGTACTTAGTACTTTAAATACCTATGTACTACATACGTTACTTCCATACATATATACAGATACGAAGTACAAAAATTTCTCAGTAATCCAAGATCAATTCCTCGATCTATTTATTACTTGAACAAAAAACTATCGATAGTTCGAAAACAATCTAGAGTAAATACATGAGAAATTAAAGGTAAAATTTGAATAATGCAAAAATGCATCAATAATCAAAGTGGTATAATTACTTAAAGTACCCCCTGTAACAATACATAGACTTGTTGCTTGAGACAAAACAATCGATAGTTTCAAAACTAACGACTAGAACTGTAAGATAAATTAAAATTCAGTACCATATACATGAAAAATTGCTTACACCAAGTCAAAAAGCAATTTATTAAAATATCCAAAATTGACCAAAAAGGCCAATATTTAAATTATACAAAAATGCATTAATGATAGGTATTATATAATACAGCACCCCCACTGACACAATACACGACCCGCCACTAGATAGAAGCAATACTATGGACAGTCAATAGTTTGAGTCGATAGCTTTAAAACTATCGACTGAAACTATCGATAGTTCCAGTCGATAGTTTTGAAACTATCGACTGAAAATGAGCCTATCGATAGTATTGCCCGAAAGGAAACTATCGATAGTTTCGAAAACTCGATACTATCGACTTGACTTCGATAGTATCGATAGTCTATCGATGTTTAAGGAACACTAATCACAAGAACTCCTAAACGGTGAACGGTAGCGACATGAAATTTACACACGACATTCTAGAGCATATTTCCAGGTCAAAGGTGCTATTTTTAACTTTCAGAGTTAATTAGTTCTTAAGGTATTTAATTAAATAACGAAAATTAGCCTCTTTTAAGCCTAATGCTTAGACGCTTTTTGCCAATAACTTCTGAAATATTTATTAGACAACATTTATTTTTATGCCAAATTAAAGAACAGAAAATTATCTTTCTAAAGATGATAATTCCTTTGCGATAAAGTATTTTCTCTGATTGTTATCAAGGTTTAAAAAATGTTTTAACGCAATTTCTAACAATACTTTTTATTCTTATAGAAATAAATTCAAGCCAAATTACTGTTTCGCGCGCCGGCTTTTGTCAGTGTTAAAGATAATATAAGAAAATATTGCTTTGTTTGATCATAAACAACAAAGAAAACTTTACACTTCCGTTTTCCAGTTGTCGTAGCATTTACAGCTTTTAATACGGTTACACAGTGATCCAATGACGTTAGTGAATTAATCCCTCGATGTTTTGTTTAATTTTCACAGTCAGATATTACAGAATATCCATCTGGAGATACGGTAATGGGCATTAACAAGGAACATCATATTCTGTAGAGCTCTTCAACATCTTAGAATTATCAGGAGCACCTTCCGATAAGCCGCGATTGATAGTCAGTGTGCCAGTATTACTAATACGTAACCTCTATATACCGAGACTGCGCAATGGCACACGGTTACAAATTACACACCTAGGTCCAAACGTCATGAAAGCTACTGTTATGACTGATATAGGGAGAAGAGAGAGAGAGAGTTTTAATTCCACGCCTTCCGATATTACCGAAGGATTTATCATCTCAGTTCAAAAGGTAACAAATCCTTTTAAAAATATTATTTGCCAGGCTCAGGGTCAGACACTGAAAGTGGCAGGCGTACATTTGGAAAAACCATATTTTTCGCATGGGCGTGTGTGGCGTGTTCACGTGTGTCCAGCCCACACAACCTCTACATCCGTGAAAATAACGTGGTATACAAAAGTATATTAGCATATATAAACAATTTACATAACTATATCAGCATACATGTACAGTACACTCCTGTCAGCCGTCCAATTAAGTATGATCAAACGTCAGAACTTTTACTTTCCCCTTTCAAAATGCAACAAAACATTTACATTCGTAAATTTAAAAAAAAATAATTCAAATTCTTCGCGCACGAAGTCGCGGGTAACAGCTAGTAAGGAAATAAATGCCTGTTCCACTTTTTTTGGACACCCTGTATATGTATGTATAATGAACCTTCACACATAATATAGTATTTACAGCTTTTCGTAACTTATGCTAGTTAAACTTAATTTTATGAATTGATGTTGAGATTTTCTATATCTGACGTTTTTTTTCTTAATTTCTAAGCTTTATCCAATCATCCGAAATTCTGCGTAGAGCGCCGGCCTTTAGCCGATTGGACCAGTTGCTCCAAATAGGGCTCCGCGCAAGAGTGCAACAAAGAATGTATTCAAACTTATTCAATTAAAATCGAGTATCCTTTTGATTTCAAAACATTATCATCATGAATTTTTTCATGTTTTTAAATTCGTTTACAAAACCAATGTTGTCCAATTTTTTCTTGGAGCCGGCTGATTGTTTTAAAAGTCAAAAAAATTTTTTTTAGGTTTCTGAATTGTTTTCGTTAGTTAAATACGTCCGTACTTTGCGCTCCTCGGTGATCATGAATAAATAACTCTATAAGGCCCTTAATTCCCTCGAGATCTTAATTGCTCATAATGCATCGAATCATAAAAACAATAGAAAAGTTAGCATTTCTTGATTTTTTAAAAAATTTAAGTTCTAACTAAGTCAAGTTAACAATAAATATTATTTTATTTATTAAAATTTAATATTGTTCATTTATTTATTAAGTATTATTTATTAAAACTTAAATATGTAGGGGCTATCAATTTTTTTTCCATTCGGGCCCCTCATCTAGTCAGGCCGGTCCTGTCTGCGGTTATATCCGAATCGGCCAGAGTTCAATTTCATTCGGATAATTGGAGTTCTACTATATTACCATAGGAGTTGCAAGCAAGAGGTATTGAAAACTACTTTTCTCTTCATTTTGTTTGCATACGAGTACATGAATCGAAACAGAAGAATGTAGAAAACCTATGAGAGATAGTGTAAGATATACCTAAGAAGAAACTTAGCTGAAGAAAAGTTTCATCTTTATGTAAATGGCAGTTTTCTACCAAGGCAAACTAGGCAGATATTCAGGGTCCCAATCTCGGAAGAGGCCACGGTCCGCTGTGGGACGAAATTGTACACATTAAGGACACAAGTCACAGAAAAAATGTCATCTATTCCGAGTAAGATTCAAAAACAACTGTATATAATTATTTTTTGAACGATTTAAAGGGATTATCGTCCTTAGGGCAACACAAACACAGCCTAGAAAGAAAAAAAAAATCTCGGTGAACACTTATCTAGACTCGGGAACAACGCTCCGGATGCTGCAAAGTACAACAGAGTTAGTGTTCGGTAGAATGCACACAAACGAAGGGTTGTTTTGCGAAGTACACAAGCTCTAGGCTCTCGACCTCCACTGCCTAACTGTTTTAATTTTAGCCTTAACAATTTTATTTTACCCCTAATTATCGCGAACCTGAAAATTTTTTAAATTATCAATGCCTGTAAGGGAAGTTTAAACTTAATATTTAACATTATAAATTTCAATCATTCCGTCTTTCGTTTATCAGTCAATCATACAGCATCTCATTTCAAAAAACAAGGACTTTTGAATTATTGATTAAAAATGTATTTGCATAATATACTGTTTGCTGGCACATGTGTCATATTTTAGGTAGAACGTTTACAGTGTTGAATAGAGCAAACAATTACTTAAGATCTACCACGGAACGAAAATATACTTAACAATCTGAGTATTCGGGTTTCTCTACTATCTAACTAGATGACGCATATTATTTTAGATATGTGAAATCGTTTTGCTTTAATTAAAAGTACACAGAAATGTTTAGGGATTCCACTTAATTTTTGTATTGAATTATAACATCTGTGAGTTACTTAATTTTTGTTTAAAAGTTTAATTATAAAAATGAAATAAAATTAAAAACATGCTTTTATTAGTGTACTTAAAAGTAGAGAGAATTTTTTAAATAAAAAATATGGATGCCAAATCAAAATCTTAAAATCGTGGGGCACTGATATAAATACTCCTATAGAATTGGAATTTTAATCATATTTGTTATACTTTTTAATTTTTAAGAAGTACATAAGAATTTTTCTCCTTATCATTCTCATTGTGGCTTAATTTCTTTACAATATTGTTTTCAGCCCCGCACACTTTTACTGCATTTCAGTTTTTAACATATCATATGGAGGGTTCAGAGTCCACGTTTTACGCTCACACTGCTATGGTAGCGTAGAAATGCAATGGCGTAGCGACCGGGGGCAAGGAAGGTATAGATGCCCCGGGCGCCAGTCTTAGTGGACGCCATAGAATTAGTGCGCTTAACGCCATTTTTTAATGTCAAATATGATGAGGAGTCGGAAAGATAACACCATGATCCGGGTGCCATTTGCCCTTTCTAAACCAATGATGTTGACTGAGGGTGAAATAATCATATTATGCCTTGGGCTTAATATGATTATTTCACCTCTTACCACACATTGTAGAAATGTTATATTTTCTGTGTAATAATGATTTATGTCCATAGTTCACACATTCGCTGCCACCGACTCGCTGGTGTGTCCAGAACCTATTATCTAATTAGATGACCCCTTCTCTACTGTAGTTAAGAGATTGCAGAGAAGGGGTCATCTAATTAGATAGGTGGTTCGAATCTCAGGCGTGAATAGTGGTTGCGAATGAGTTAATATCCACCAGGCAACGAAAACAGAAGTCCACTGTTATTTTAAATGCAGCTAATCAACTTGAGACCTGTTTTCTCAGAAAGGAATCTCATGGACTCGGTTCACTTTAACTCTGAACCCCTCCACATTTCATAACAAAAACTATTATTGAATCTTAAAAACAATTGATGATGGTGTTCAGATGGAATCAAAATTTAATTAAAATCAATCGACTGACTAATACTTAAATTTAGAAAGCATTAAAATATTGCATTGTGCTTATAAAAATGCTATACTTAGATGCATGTATGACGCTTCGGCACGACGGTTAATGGTTTATTCACTGTCAGTGTTGTATGTATTCCATAAAGTCAGAAAATCTACAGACTATGGAGATCGTTTCTATGCATAGAAAGAAGTTCGTATGTGATAACATAATGCAAAATTTCTAATTTCATAATTATAAATGCAAAACTCAAAAGTGTAAAAAAGGTACTTCATTATAATTTTTAAGTCTGCTTGTTTGATTTTTAAATTCAAGGTACATTTCATAATAAAAAAAAATGAAAGTTTGTGTTTATCATTGATTATCAAAAAGGCGGGAGAGAGGTTAGAGAGGTCTGTTAGGGGTCCTGTGTGTATATCCAGGTCTATTTCATCCCTTAAATTTTTTTGAACAAAGAGATAATCGATAATGGAATTCTTCTGTTTAAAATAGAAGTTTTCATCAGAGTAGAGAAATAGCCGAAACCTTTTAATCAAAATGTTTTAATGATAAGGAAGGATAAAACCGAGATACGGCAGGCACAATATTGTGTTTCCTTGTAGGTTATCACTAGTGAGTAAGTGGATCGCCATTCAAAGTTGGATAGACGAATTTCCTTGCGATATTTGTTTGAAAGACAAAGCAGCAGGTAAGTGTCATTTACTACAAATAATCTTGTCGCATTTTATCAACATATTCCTCGAATCATACACATTATCAGAATCGTAAGTAAACATGATCCCAACGACAAATTCGAGTTTTGCCTGAAAAATATACAATGGTTTATAATATCTCGTTGAAAATCGCAAATTTTTAAATTGTTGATACACTTTCTATTCTTTCGAATAGTTTATTAGTTCTCTCATATGCTTATAGTTTTGTAACGTTCATGAGTGATAAAAAAATAACTTGTAAATAAATAAATAGTGATATTTAATGGTGTATATTTTCAAAAATTTTAAAGACTGTCGACAGAAACGAAAACTGCTGCAGGTTCTGTGGTTCTTGCAGATTTGTTTCGAACTACGGAACTAGGAAACAACGATTTTCATCAATCGCGAAACTCATTTTGTAATAATTTTCACAGAAAATTCAAAACAGCTGCTTTTTTTTTTTTAAATGTATTTCAAACAGTTAGTAAGTATAGAATTACTGAAATATTTGATAATTATCTGTCCCAAACATTTTTCCGAGTTCATCCAATTTTCAGATAAAAGATTCCATTGTACATAAAGGTATCGAAAATGACTCAGGCATGACGAGAAGAGTTGTGATCTGAATGTTAGGCTATTTCAAATGCCACATTTCACTTTCTAATATGTGAAGCATTGTACAGGCTAAGTGCGGCATAAGTGCAAGAAAACCGACTCGAAGACAGAATGGTGACATATTCTAACAGCTTCATTTAGAAATTGAGCGAACAGTCTGATGAGCAGTTGTGACGTGCGCATTGGGGTCTGATGAAGCTTCATTTCATCTGAGCTTGATAACTCTAAAATGTGTATGCTTTAATGGCATTGTCATGTATTTCTTAAAATACAGTCCCTACCATTTACTTAACGAAAGATATTTTAGTACTTTCACTGTGTGAGTATTATTTAAAAAATAGTGTCCCTCACAGCCAGGAGCAGCCTGTAGCCGATTGGTCCGATTGCCTCCATTTGGGCCCCTAATTGAAGAGGCCCCGAGCCAGAATACTATTTACTCTGCTCTCAGTTCAGTGGCGTATCTGGGGTGAGCAGGGTAAGTATCCTGAGTGCCATTGCCAGAGGGTGCAGAATCGAGTTTAAGAATTTAAAAGTTATTTATTTTTTTACTTTCTCTTATACGAAAAATTGAAACCTCAAAAAGTTCCATAAATACAAATCTACTCGTGTTAAATTTCTCTGCGTATGAAAAAAACTATTTTTGGAATTAGTTCTGTCTGTGAACGCCATAACAGAAAAATGCTCCTAGCTAGACGGATGAAATTTGGAATTTTGACATAACACCAAAATTCTAGATTTATACCAAATTACTAGACTGTCTACGAAAAGTCTGTGCATCCGTGCATATGTGGACGCGAGAGCACAAAAACTCGAAGAGCTAGAAGGATTAAATCTAACTTATGATTTTATAATCGGAATTGTAGATGTTAATCAAATTTAGATCTCAATCGGAAGGAAGGAAGAAGTTCAAGATACATACTCGGGATTATTCACTATACTCCGAAACGCAAACCACGTCATATTGTATTACTACACGAGAAAGTAAAGGCAAGAACACAACGACTGGTCTTTTCTTAACTCTAAATCCTTAGATTGTAAGAAATTACAATCTAAGGATCTTAAAATTAAAAAGAATTTTTTTTTTCAATTGGGCCCCTTACCTCTTAAGGTGAAATGATTAAAAATGCCTCTGCTGCTTAACTTAATATACAGTCCCCAAAAAGTAGAACAAGCGTTTATTTCCTTAAATATAGATCCTAGACTTAGACTTCCAATTACAAAGTTTCATCAAACAAAGTGAGAATTTTTATGAAAACACTTTAGCTTCTAAGGGGACTTAAAATAAAAAGTTTTAAAAAATTAATTTTTTATAGGGCACCCCATAGTTCAAGAACGTCAATATGTAAAATATTTTTCTTACGTTCATCTTTTCACATACGAAATTGCACGGTTCTATCTGCAAAATTTACAGAGATATAAGAAGATAAATTTACTGACGTAGATTACTTTTCCATACCTCTGACTGCTGTTTGATCCAGTCTTTCGATGTACATTTCAAGGATAATATACATATTTCAATAAGTTATTTAAAGGGCGGTATCAGGAAATAACAATGTATTTGTTAACCTTGTTAAATCTAAAAAATGGTGTTGAACTATTTACAAAAAATAGATCATCTTGTAAACCTTCGAAAAGATCCAAAGCAGTGACGCTTTATCTTTCAGAAACAAGCAGTGCTATAAAAATATTATTAGAATACAATCGAAATGCAATTTTTCAAAAATAACGTTACATTTAAATATCCCAAAGTTGTAGTTGTAATTATCTGAATTGTATTTTAGAAAATTACCTTCCTTCTGTGAGTGACTTCTAACAACAGAAAACAAATACGCAGTAACCAGTCAAATTTCCATTGAAGCAACATGAAAGCGAATCCGAATCCTGAAAACTGCCAATGACAGAGAAATCCAAGAAATATAAATCAAGAGCGCGAAAGCGAATCTTAGATGAGATTGAGGGGGGGGGGAATAAGCATTACGTGGGCGGGCGCAAAATAGGAGCATCCAAAAATCCAGTTTTGGTTAAGTTCAAAAACAGAAAGGATAGCTATTCGCCTTCGCCCATTAGTTGTGCCAAATGAGCGAATTTTGGTGCTTTCCAAAAGTATTTGGTGTGCAGCCTCATTCTATGTCTGTTTTACTTTTTCATTCATTTTCTGTCTTCTTTTCTCGTTTTAATCTTTTTTTTGTTGATAATTCGACTGTCAGAGTGGAGAAGTAAGCAAATAAGAATAAAAACGAAAATACGGATTTTTTAAAACAATTTTAGTGAGTTCTGCAACTCTGCAGCCCTAAAGGACGAGTCGCCACTACCTTTAAGTAAGGCTTAACAATGGACGAGTTTTCCGTTTTGTTTACTTACGTTAAAAACCTTGACTTTATTTGCATTACTTTTGGACTTCTGATTTAGGGGTCTATTCTGGCACCCCCGGTTGGGTTGGGTTCCGTTGTTAACGTGCGGAACCCAACCCAACCGGGGGTACCAGGATAGACCCCTTGAAGATTCCACCCAGATAGCGATTTTAGTTTGCAGCAAAGTTGCAGCAATCTTGTTCTGCAAGTCCGAAAGCTAGCAGCATGTTTGACACGGCAAGACTGCAAGTTCACAACAAGTTTGAAACAAGTTATCGCAAGCTTCACAGACACCATGCGACAAGCTTGCCGTGTCAAGCTCATTGCAAACTAGTAGGGAAAAAATGGCTTCACCTCAGGGGTATATCCCCCCCCCTTCTTCGAAGCCTTATCGACAAAGGGATCATCCTTTTTTCCACCCTTTTTTATTACCGCGGAATGGGGCGGCCTTCCTACAGAGGGGCAATCGTTTTTCAGCCCTCTTTTAACATCACGTAACAAGACGGTGGGGTTGCCTTCCCCTTCTGACCGCACACTGAGTTATTTTTAAAGGAAGTTACTTTAACGATCCGTGTGGTTGCAGAGGACTGCGCGATTCGAACTGACGATCGGATGGTCCCGGGGCCGGTATGCTAACCACAATGCAAGTTGGGACTCTAATAAAAGTGGGAAGAAAGGAGTTCTCGCTTCGTCATTGTGTCAAGTTTGCCGTGTCAAATTTACTGCAAACTTATTTTACGATGAGGGTGGTCGATTATGCTATTTTACTTTGCAGGAGGTTTGCTACAAATTCGTCACGTCAAGTTTGCCATGACAAGTTAATATCAATAAAATATCAAACTTGCTGCAAATGTGCATGCTATCTGGGCATTGACTTAGCATTAGTAGTTAAGGCATTTTAATGTAAACAAACAAAACATAAAACTCGTCCATACGCACAACGCTTAGAGCAAATAATTTAATATTATTGTTCGATATTAGGACATTTTCCTGTTATACTTTAAATTTTCATTTTCTCATGTTGTTCTTCCATTCTTTATCAAGTCTATATTTGTCAAATGAAACTGAGTAGCAGTATATGCGTCATTTTTTCATCAATCCATGATGATTGGATGATAGTAGTCAAATTATTGGACTAGTAGACGAATAACGTATAAAAGTTTAATTTTTCTTAACTTTTTATTTTCAATTTCCACAGAAACCAAAGTGTTTTAACACTAATTCCCACCTTATTTGATGAAACTTTGTAGTTGGAAATATATGTCTGGGGGAAATTTTTAAGGAAATAAATGCTTGTTCCACTGTCTGGTGTTCCCTGTATGAGAGTGTTGTCCTTTTCATTAGTTGGACAAAATATCTTCATTCCAAAGGAGATATAAGTTATCATATCCACCCCAACCCATTAAAGATTTCCTTCTACTTTTTACAATCCAGTTCCATCTTAAGAAGAACAATGAATACTGTCTTTATCACTCTGACAGCATCCGAGTCGATAGGAAAATGCTGTGAAGCTAAATGTTGTTATTGAGTATTACCGATTTTACTTTAAACTTTCTATTTACTTAAGATAAAGAATCTACATTTTTTATTTATTTTAAATTAGCAGTATGTTCACGACGTTGACCGTGGAATCAGGACTTCAACAAAATGAAAAAAAAAAAAAAAAAAAAAACACGCCCACAAAAAAAAAAAAAAATTTTGAAAACAAAATCAAAACAAAAGATACATATTATTAATTTTCTCGCTTATTTTTTTCGCGATAAACAATATTAAAAAAAATTGCAACGTGAAAATGATTATTATACAGCAAGCAAAATATGCGAGATGAATAAATACTGCGAATAAGATACTGCCGAAAATAATAATCACAAAGTTATTCAGTTGAAGGTCATGACGTATTCTGCGCGTCCGCAAATCAAAATTGCCAGCAACGTTCGGAAGAAGTGCCGCGCGAGGAACTCTCTCCATAAAAATAACTCTCAATTGCCCAGAAAAAAATTAATTAAAAAAAAACTTGAAAAGATATTTTAACTGTTCTTGTTTTAAATCTGACAGAACCGTTCTAGTTATAAGCTGAAAAAAATTGAAATTAATAGTGTTATTAGAAAGTCGGATGCAACAAATTTAAAATCAAAAGTAACATCTCTAAGCCAAAACTAGGTATTATTTAAAAAATTTTCAAAATTCAGTAAATTGCGTTAGAAATTCAAAACTAAATTCATTAGAACGGAAATCGCGTTCTCTTTCCGATGGTGTATCTATTTTTGTCGTACAATTATTAGAAACCATTCTATTGAGAAATTAGTGCGAAAAATCAACCAAAACAACACAAAACATTAAATAAAAAAAATTCTAGATTAAATTTTAAAATTTCGGCTTCGAGATGCATTCAGTCACCATTACGACTATCTGTGTGTCAAATTTCATGGCTGTAAGTGCGATAGATTCGTCTGGACATCGCAGACAAACACACACACGCACACAAACATTGCCTTTTATAAGTATAGATGCTGGGACTGAAACAACTTTTTAAAATGAAAGTATAATGTCCTTAGAGTTGTCAACTCATCAAGCTTTCTTTTTTCATTGTTAAGATATCTTTTTGTTACAAATTTTTTTGAAAAACAGACAGATCAATAAAAATCAGAGCACATTTGTTTAGGAAAAAAGAATTGAATGGATGTAGTGAAATCTGAAAAATGCATACTTTGGGTAACTGGTTAACGCATAGTTCGGACTGCGAACGAATCAGACAACAAACCCTTTTGCGGAAGATATCTATGTTTGACAAAAAAACGCACGTTGGAATAACCAACACCTTATCACAATAAAGAAAAGCAACCGACATTGGACAGAGAAAGGGTTAAAAGTCCTCAAATGCAAAATAAATCCATAACTGATTGAAAATGTAAGATTGTGTATCAATGTATTGTTGGAAAGAAAGGAATCTATATTTATAAAAGGCAATGTTTGTGTGTGTGTGTGCGTGCGTGCGATGTCCAGACGAATCTATCGCACTTACAACCTTCAAATTTGGCACACAGGTAGGCTTAATGGTGACTCAATGCGCCTCGAAGCCGGAATTTTAAAATTTAATCTAGAAAATTTTTTTGTGTTGTTTTGGTTGATTTTTCGCACTAATTTCTCAATAGAATGGTTTTGAATAACTGTACGAAAAAAATAGACACACCATCGAAAAGAACATACGATTTCCGTTCTAATGAAGCTAGTTTTTAATTTTTAACGTAATTGACTGAATTTTGAGAATTTTTAAAAAATAGTTTTGCCATCGAAATTTTATTTTTGTTTTTAAATTTGATGCATCCGACGTTCTAATAACACTATTATTTTCCATTTTTTCAACTTATAACTGGAATTGTTCTGTCGGATTTAAAACAAGAACGGTTAAAAGATCTTTTCCCGTTTTTTTTTTAATTAATTTTTTCCTGGTCAGTTGAAAGATATTTTTCCTCTAGCGAGTTTCCTCCCGCGACACTTCTCCGGAACGTTGCTGGCAATTTGATTGGCTGACGGGGCAGGTGACGTCATAACCTTCAATTGAATGACTTCGATTATTATTTTCTGATTCGATTTTATATTTTGCTTGCTGTATAACAATTATTTTCATGTTGAAATTTTTAAATATTGTTTCGTATTGACGTACTCTGTATTGTTCTTCTACAGTTGAAATGACATTATCGCGAAGAAAAATAAGCGGGAAAATCAATAATGTGTATCTTTTGTTTCGTTTTCAGAACTTTTTCATGTCATTGTGGGTGTTTTTTTTTTTCATTTTGTTGAAGTCCTGATTCCACGGGCAAACGCCGTGCACGTACTGCTAGGAAGAAAATATAAGTTGTCTTATTTTTCGGGGGGAAGGGGGGAAGTGTCTTCAGAAAGAATTAATGAAATTCCCACAAAAATCGATGATCAGTTAACGAACAATTCTGGAACATTGCCTTTGAACAGATTATGTTTGTTATCCAATCACGTACAGCATAAATCCCCTCAACGTTGCCTAAATTGTAAGCTAAATAATAAAATTTCAGCCATTATCTCCTTGGATTTTTTAAACTTTTTTTAAATTAATGTCTTTATTTCTTCTATTTATTCTTTTCTTTTTTTCACCTGTTAACGACTTACTAATTTAAATCATAAACTTCAGTAAAATTCTTTCAAATTATGTTATTGCACTATATTGTGCAATATTGTAAAATTCGAAAAATAAATATTGTATAATATTGTGTTACAATATTGAAACAGTGTAAAATGTAAGACTTTTCCTATATTGCTCAATATTGGGTTTCAATATTGAGCAATATTATACAATATAGTTAAACCTAATTACTCATTAGAGATTGAAAAAAAATTTTATACTTCCATACCGAAACAATCGATTATCTTGTACTCGACATTTGTTATGCATACGAACCTTGGATTCGAACCCCGGACAGTCCATTGAGCCACCGAGACATTGAAGATAGATTGCGGTTTAATACGAAGTATCGTGCATCTTAATACATCTTATTTTGAATTGTCTTCTTGATGTAATTAACTTTTTATAATTTTGAGTTGAGAATTTGATTTGAAGCAAAGAGAAAGAGAGAGCGCGATTTTCGGTAGTAACTAAGTTTTGCTAGTGGAATGAATTACGAAACTTCAAAAATAATTACTTTTAAAAACATGGGACACAAAGAAAGTTATTATTTTTCAACAAACATTGACTATTTCAAGGATTTAATTTTGTTTATGAACGTTAAAATTCAACATCAAGAAAAAGATGATACATAGTTTTCTTTAAAGTGCGAGTTGCTGATCTTAGGATGATTTTGGCATTTTCTATATTTAGTAAAAGTTGGGATGGAGAATTTTTCAAAGATAATATTTTTATAAAAACACATAGTTAGCTTTTTCAAATTACCGTTGACTTATTGAATTAATAAAAATAGGAACGGCCTAGGAGATTTTATTACAAATCGGATGTTTTAAAAACAGAGACAAAGAACCAAAACCAGATATATTCAAACGTATTCAGGTCGTATGGTCACTAACTGTGAAGTAAAATTTCATTCCTGTTTTTTTCTTTTTGTTTATTTATTTTGGAAAAGTAACCGAAAAATTCGGAAGAAAAGCACTTAAAAAAACTTTTTTATACAAAAACAAAAAATTATAAAATATAGTACGAGTAAAATATCAAAAATAATGATTACTTTCGATTTCCAACGATTCGATCGTGTTTACTCTTTGTGGCTTTTGTTCTTTGTGTGCTTGTTGTATGTTTATAGCACTCTGTAAATGGAGTTTTCTCTGTAGTGTGCTTTTCTTTAAATAAATAAATGAAATTCTTGGGGAGGGAGGGCGCCTCAAAATCAAATTTAGTCGCAGTACATCGCACAGCTATGCCGGTGATTAATTTACGACATTGGGTAGGAACAGGGTTCTAAAGAGAGCTTTGCGCTTATGAACTCGTATTGTCAAAATTCCTCACACACCCCCCCCCTCACACAACACTCACAAAGCGTGTTCTCGTGGGAAAGTATCTCTATTAGCACAAGATCTCCAACATTTCCTGAAGCTTCTTGGCGCCTCGAGGACAACTGTTGCGCTAAGAATGACAATGAATGATAGCTCTGAAAATTGTTTGAAACTTTCATCCTCCAAAACAGAACTACCCAGGTAGCATAGAAATATTATATAATATTTGCGCAACGTTATACAATATTATGAACACCGAGGAACACCGAATACTGTAACAAACTATTGTATTGTATGTATCAGTATTTCCGAGATACTAAATTTTCACAAATAATATAAAAGCAATATTTTTTTATAAAAATCTTCATTTTAACTCAGGATATCACTCGATTGGAGGTTTTATTTCAAAAAACTCCACTGTAACAATTATTCTTTAAGATGCTGAATATTATATGATACTATTCAATACAGCGAAAAAGATATTTTGAGTTTTACATTTATCTATATTGTTCAATATTTTAAGATGAAGTTATTCTTTCCGTCAACAGATGGCAGCATGGCAATAATGTGACACTATATGAATCAGCGTTGTTCAATGTTTTAAGGTGAAGTTATTTTTTCTGTCGACAGATGGCAGCATTATGATACTTTAACACTATATTAATCAGCATTGAATAATATTTCCGAAAAAATATTTTACAAAATGCCTATTTGATATTAAATAAAATTTACACAATCATTTTGTTTTACTGTATATAAAAGGCCGGCCGGATTCAGCTAAGGAATAAGTTAAATTAAGTTAACCATGAAAAAGCTCTCACATATGGATTACAGAGGCGGCTGCAGAAATTTTCCGATGGGGAGGCAAGACATCGCCGACGGGGGGAAAGCAAAATTTCTTTCTTTTACGCAACTTCAAAATAACACATTATAATTAATTTTATATTTAATTAAAAGTAATTAAATATTAATTACCAAATTCAAATATAATAATTAATTAATTAGAATAATTTGCTATTTGTATACCGTCGGTGCAGTAAGGATTGTCTGACGGAACGACAAGCAATAATAGAAAATGAAGAATTTTGAACATAAATCTCATAGCAAATGAAATGTACCGCACTGATATTGGCAAAAAATTTACAGATTATTTTCTAAATCTCATAGCAAAATAAAATAATAGCCGAAACAAGTGAAAATAATTTCTTTATTAATTTATTTTAAACCTATTTAAAATAATTGGCAAAACCAGTGGACAAGTCCCCAGCTCCAAACATTAGACCAATTTCGACAATTTTTATTTCATACAGAAGCTTATGACGCCTAGATGTATCATCACCTCTATTTTTAAGAGAAATCGGGAAAACACTACTTCAAAGTACATTCTCTATGGAGAAAAATCTTGAGAGAGCTCCCCCCCACTACTGGACCGATGTCGCCAATTTTTATTTTATATGAAATCTCACGACTCCTAGATACATCATCGATGGTCGTCTCCCCGTCTTCATCCTTCATTTTTGAGAGGAATCGAAAAAACACTACTTCACATTCTCTACGGGGAAAAACCTTGACTGAGTCCCCAGTCGCAACAAACAGACCGATTTCGCCAATTCATCTTGCCACTTTGCAAGCATAGCTCACCAATCAAAATTCTCCACGTTTATTGTGCAGGTTCAAAATAGCGTTTTTGATCAGTACGAGCTGTAATCTATACGGAGCTTCAAGAAAGAGCAAAATACCTATTGTAGGGGATGGAAACGTTTTTTAGAGCGACTGCATTTATGGTTCTAAAAACTTTTAGGCAAAGTTGTGCAAAATATTAGAACTCAAATGTGGATTTTTCGTTTTATATCCTGTTCCACTAATCTATATGCAGTATTTAAAACTGAAAATGTAGTGGTTGAGAGCCGCGAAGCGCAGAGATGGCAGAACGCGGCGGGCTCTGCTAGTGTCTACTTCTAATAAACAAGAATGTGTACGTGTGTGTGGATGTACGTTGGTGCTCTATCGACGGCTGCAGCTCTACAGGGCAGACCACTGGACCTTGAGCTACGAAATTTGACTCAAGCATACTTTGGAGGGTAGGAATGTGCACCTCGAAGCAATTTTTTTATATTTAATTATAATTTAATCGAAATTTCGACGTTTTTCCTTGATAACTTTCGCAAATATTATAGCACAAAAACGATTTTTACACCATCTGAAAATCACAAACTTATCTTTTTAATAATACCAATTAAATTGCCGTATGGTTTTTTTTCTCTAATTTTAATAAATTTGTAAAAATAATTTTAGTAAAAATAATTTAAAACAATACACTTCATTATTGCAATTTGATTCAAATCGTTCCCAGTGTTTACACAAATAATAATTAAATGCGTGTTTCACTTCCAGTGTTGAAAGGCGGCCTAATGGATTTTAATTTATTTTTATATGGTTTCATCAATTTTTCTGTGAAATCTGTAAACGAAGTCCTCTGAGGTAGTAACTATATTTGGAAATATACCAGTAAGCTGAATGATTATGGCTGCTATGTTTTAATTCTTTTTTCAGTTTGTTTAAATCCAGCTAACATGCTGCAAGACGTAAAATGTGCCGCACCGTTTTCATATGGAAATAGTATAAGGAATAAGAAAGAAAAGTTGGTGCCGACGACGTGCAATTAGATGTTAGATGTTACTCTTAGTTCTAATTAAAGACGTTCATCTAGGCAATGAACAGGATATGTGCAAAGCTAATAAAACAACACGGGTTAAATGTCTACCACATTCAGTTAAAAATTACTTTGTTAAGGGAATCATGAATATCAAATTACGCATAAGAGATTCAATGGAACTTAAATTCCCGGTGAACAATGCAGTCGCCCAAGGTCGGCTAGCATATAATACACCGAAAACTTTATATAGCGGTCCACTCACTGTTCCAAGGAAAATTGGCCGCTCTAAAGGGGTATCGTGTTTGGGAGTGGGAGTACAACATACGTATTTAAACAAGTCCTAATTCGTCACTTCTGATAAAAAACGAATTTTAAGAATTATCCAACGAAAAATTTACTTTATCCGAAAATTTCTCTCTCTATTTATAAATTGCCTTTTTTTCTTATGAAAAAGAAATAAAATTTGTCTGCTTGAATCTTTAAGAACTGTCGGAGATCACTTTTTCAATATTTTTTTAATTGGAAAAATATATCCCTAATTGTTCGTCGGTAGTTTTTGAGGAAAGGCAAAAGTCGTAGAGCTGAAAATTTCATTCGCTGATGGTCGCAACCCATAGCAGCAGATTTTTTTTTTTGTCAGAGTTCGAATCAGCGCCTGAAAGACATAAATAAACTCTTTAAAGCCTAACACCAGTAGAGGCCTAAATTCACTTTTCTCTTCACATTGGGAAAGGAATGATTAATTTCAATATAAATTTCCGGTGTTATTTTTGAGTGTATGAATTTTTTGTTCTTGCTTTCCTACATTTTCTCTTAATAAAACGTCCACAGTCGGAGAGACGAAAGGAATACATTTCATTGAAGTTGAACGGGCGACCATCCCGACCGCTCAGAGGGATTTAAGTGGCTGTTAATAGAGGAGTTATTTTAACATTTTTTCTATGGGCCGAAAAATTCCGCACCGAACAAAAATAGCCATTGAGAGGAGTGACCTCTATGTATCGCCACACTCTTGTATAATACAGATGCTTTAGTTTTCCCTAATAATTCCACCGGCAAGTGGTCTAAACAGTCGATGGAAGTAACAAAATATACAAATTTTCATCCGTGATCTCTTACCAACCGACCGAAAACAGTCGGCAAAAATGCGACAACTGATTCACTTGTCGTCTTGTCGGTTATTCTGTAAAATGCTAACTACAGGCTGAATGGACGACAAGTGAAACAGATGTTGGTCATTCTGTTGACTTAACTGTTAATCAATAGTCAAATTCGAACGCAAATAGCATATCCCGACCGTTTATTATATAATAACTAGAAAATCACCCGTCGTGGTATGACGGGTGCAAATTGCCATCACGATTGCAATAAATAGCTCGAGCCATATCACTGCGAGACGTTAAACAGCATTATTTCATTGTTAGAAATGCTAAATTTAAGTAATTTTAAATTTAAAAGAGTAATTGTCGTTCTAATTTTAAATTTAATAGCTCTAAAATAGTAAAATAAAATTTTCTATCGATTGATTTAAAATTTATCTCGCTATGATCAGTAATTTCCGAGAAATTTTAAATTATATTAATCAGATATTTCAAATTAATTTCCGTTTTTCAATAGCAAGTAGTAAATTACATCAGTGGTATATCATGCGCGTGATATAGTTTGGACGCCACGATGTATCTCTATGCACAATGCATTTATTGCGATCGTGATGATATAATTTGATAATATTTTTTGGCAACTTTTGACAAGCAGAGAAGTGCTTTGTTTGAAACTAGATTTTCTATCTATCTAGATTATATCTACTAGATTTTCTAGATTTTTTTAGACCAAGAGGTTTTTTGGATAAAAAAATATGTAAATAAAATATATATATTTCCTGTCATAAAACATATGTTTATTTTATTTGTTTTCAATCAATGATAAACATTTCTCTCGCATATATATCTATTTAAACACATCAAATTTGACGGAAAATCTCTCGAATAAAGAGGTAATTTTTCTAGTTTGTTTATAATGAATGTTCTAAAGTCCAAACGATCTCAGTTTAGGAGATTGTTATTTACAAAAGCTTTAAATGATTTTGAGAAGAGTGAGCTTGATTTATCGTTAGATGAAAGAATTTTGAAACTAAGATTAATTGAAGAGAAAGCTAAATCTATGTTAGAGATGGAAGAGACTTATAGAGAGGAACTTATCAAAACTGAAAATAGTAAAACTATAATAAATAATGAGTTTGATGAATCAGAATGCTATATTGACAAGTGGAGAATAGCAGAATCCAAGTTAGCTTCTCTTTTAGCTGAAAAAGATAGCAGTTCTGTTGTTAATGAAAGTTTTACTCAAAATGCTGTTCTTCGATATCCAGAGCTTAAGCTCCCAACTTTTGATGGGAATATCAAGAACTGGTTAGGATATTGGGGCCAGTTTAAAAAGATCGATACCGATCCTAATTTGGATGATCATGATAAATTTGCGCATTTATTGCAATCAATGGAAAAGGGTTCATCTGCCGAAGATTTAATTAAAAGTTTTCCGCCCGGTGGTGAAAGTTATAGCAAAGCTTTACAGCAACTACAATCACGTTTTGGTAAAGAAGACCTTCTGATAGAGGTCTATGTTAGAGATCTTCTTGCGTTAGTATTATTAAAGAATTCTCAACAGAAATTTTCTTTAAGGAAACTCTACGATAACTTAGAATCAAAACTACGAGCGTTAGAAGTTCTAGGTGTTGCTAGAGATAAATATGCGGCGATGCTGTATCCTTTAGTCGAATCGTCGTTGCCGGATGATACACTAAGAGCATGGCAGAGATTCTCTATTGTTTGCGTGTTCAGGCGTTATGTAACTAGGCAGCTTTTCAACACAAATAACATTTATTGACGCACACACAACAACCACAAGTTACAAACATTCGATTCTGAACATAAACAAACCGCGCTACAGTTACAGCTAAGCGCGCGGTTCACAGGCTTTGCTTATAGGACATCTCCCTTCCTTTGTAATTTAAAGGTCAAGTCTCTCAGGAGGTCGGACAGTCCTACCACTTCTGGTCACATAGGGATTAGGAGATGCTTCTGTAGATGAGCTAGCTTTTTCAGGGTAAGTCTTTGGAGACTGGGGTGATGACATCAGAGGCGGAGATCCTGGATCGGCATCGGCAGGAGAGTGTTGGTATCCCGTGACATCAGAGTCGTCCTCTGGCTCAGGTTCTGGATGAAAATCTGGTGAGGGAATCAGGTGCTTTCGGTTCCTTCTGTAGACACGTCTGCCGGACTGAACTAGGTATGATCTTGGGTAAGGCGTCTTTTGCAGAACTTTCCCAGTTACCTTTCTATCAGTAATCCACACGTTCTGACCTGGATCTAATTCATCAAGATTTCTAACACCGTGATGTTTATCATAGTTCGTTTTCTGGCCTTCTATTCGTCTCTCCTCTTTAGCCTCGAGAACTTTCTTGTTCACTGAGTATGGCTGTAGTTGGGTCTTAGCAACAGGAAGGGTAGTGTTAATTCTCCTACCTATAAGCAATTCCGAAGGGCTAAAACCATTCTTTAAAGGAGTTGCGCGATAGGCCATTAATGCAAGATAAGGATCTCTAGATTTCTTTATACGAGCTTTGACTGTTTTCACTGCTGCTTCTATTAGCCCGTTGCTTTGAGAAAATTTGGGGCTACTTGATATGTGTGTAAAGCCATAACTTTTTGCAAAATCCTTGAATTCTACAGTCTTTACTGGATCAAATTGTGAGCCGTTGTCTGAACGGACAACATCTGGGATTCCATGACGTGAAAAGATTGATTTGCAATGATTTATAATTTCAGCAGAAGTCAGTCTGTCAAGCCTGGCAATTTCAGGGTATCTAGAGTAGTAATCTGAAATCGGAAGGTACCATGAATTCTTGTATTTAAAAAGATCAAGACCTAAAACTTCCCAAGGTCTCTCTGGGAATGAAGTTGGAATTAAGGGTTGATGGCGATTACTTGACTCTTGTATACATGCAGTGCAGCTCTTTATTTTCTCTTCAATTACTTTACTTATTCCCGGCCAGTACACAGAGCATCTGGCTCGAGCTCTACATTTGGTAATGCCTAGGTGACCTTCATGAATTTGATTCAGCACTTCAGCTTGATGTGACTTTGGAATGATGATTCTGCAGCCTCTCATCAACAGTCCATCTTGAACTGACATTTCATAACGGTTTTGCCAATATGGTGCACATAGTGTATCAACTTCTTTCTTTGATGACCATCCTTTCAGTACATAATCAGTAAGCTTCTGGCAAGTCTCATCTTTCAGTTGTGCGACTCTTAGTTCATCTAATCTGCGAGATGATGCTGGAAGAGAACTTGTAATCATTTGAATGAACGCATCAATTTCGGCTTCCAATTCTTCTCTTTTGTAGGGAACTTTCTGAGGGTTTCTCGACAATGCATCTGCGGCGAACAATTCCTTTCCTGGAATATGTACAATTGTATAAGAAAACTTCATCATTCGCAACTTGATCCTCTGTAATCGTGGAGACAAGTCATCTAAGTTTTTCTTGGAAAATATTGGAATGAGAGGTTTGTGGTCTGTCTCTATTTTAAAATACATTCCTGTCAGATAATCTCTAAATTTTTCGCATCCCCACGCTACAGCAGGGGCTTCCTTTTCAATTTGTGCATAACGACTTTCCGTTGGGGTCAAAGTCCTAGATGCATAGGCTATTACCGATCTTCTTCCATCAGCTTGCTTTTGGCAAATTGTAGCTCCTAAGCCATACGATGAAGCATCTGTGGTAACTGTAGTTTCTTTCCCTGGATCAAAGAGCATTAGCACAAGATCTGATGACAGTATTTTCTTCAATTTCTGAAAAGCTGCTTCTTGTGGCGCTTCCCACACAAAAGTCACTTTATTGCTTAGCATAGAAGTCAGAGGAAAAAGTATATCCGAATAGTTAAGAACAAATCTTGCTAAATAGTTAGCCATGCCCAATAGTTGCTTCAGTTCCTTTTTATTTGTTGGCGGCTGATAATTTTCTATAGCAGCAATTTTATCAGGATCCGGGTGAATTCCTTGTCCATCTATTATATGACCTAAAAATTTAATAGATGTCTGAGAGAAAATACATTTCTTTGCATTTAATGTCATACCAGGGTTCTTTAATCTATTGCAGACTTCTGTGAGTCGTTGGTCATGTTCTTCTTGAGTAGATCCCCATATTAAAATATCATCCATGTGACAAATTGTTCCAGGTATACCTTCTAACATTTGAGACATCCTTCTTTGGAAGTGCTCTGGAGCAGAGGAGATACCGAAAGGCAATCTTTGAAATCTAAACCTACCAAATGGGGTGATAAATGTGGTGAGATAGGGTGACTTTTTATCCAGAGGAATTTGTCAGAAACCAGAATTAGCATCCAGTTTCGAAAAAATTTTGGCTCCAGTCAAGAGATTTAAAGAGTATTCTGCCTTGGGTAATGGGTGCAGTTCACGCATAACATTTTTGTTGAGTTCTATCAGGTCTACACAGATCCTTACATTACCATCACTTTTTGGTAAGATTACTACCGGTGCACACCATTCTGTCGGTTTTAAGACAGGTGTGATAACCTTTTCCTCCATCATTCTTTCCAATTCAGCTTTAGTTTGCTTTAAAAGAGGAATCGGCACACGTCTGGGGGAAGTGATAGCAAATGGGATAGCTCCTGGTTTCAATTTGATAGAATAGCATCCCTTCATTACCCCAAGTCCTTTGAAAAGTTCTGGAAATTTAGTTTTTGGATCAGCTGCAGAAATCTGGCAAATAGAATTCAAATTTGGACCCAAGCCAAGGGAAAACAGTGCAGGTTTGCCAAGAAGACACGTTTGAAGATTGGAAATCACATAGATTTCTTCAGTGCATCTTTTTCCCTTGTATTCAATATTTGTCTTGAATTTCCCAAGTGTTTTCAATGGATTTCTACCAGGACCACATAGAATTTTATCAGGTGGTTCCAATTTAGCATTTTGGAACACATTCTGAAAAGCATTTGCAGGCATTACAGTGTGATCAGCTCCACTATCGATTTTAATGTTTTTATGGTTTACTTGAACCGTAACTGTCGAATCTATGTTAGTTTTGTTTTTACTCTCCAGCTGTACTACCCCTAAATACGCCACTTCAGAACATCCTGTTTGGGATTTGATAATACAAACCTTCGCACAGTGTCCTATTTTTGAACATTGTCTGCATCTGGCATTCCTAGCGGGACACACTCTTTTATCATGTCTTTGTTTACCGCACCATTTACATTTTCCACGCAAGCGGGATTCATTTTCATTATTTTTCCTATGGAAATCGGGTTTCACATTTTGTTTCCTTGCCCCCGAGCTTGGTTTCTGTTTCAGAAATTTTGCCGGTTTATTTGGCGAGATAGCGTTAACGGACGCACTGTCCTTTTCGATCAATTTTTCCTGTTGTTCCTTGACCACTTCACTGAGTCGAACCCTTTCAATCACTTTTGTCAAAGTTAGGTCGGCGTCCAACTGCAACTTTTCACTTAGATTCTTGTCGCGTATGCCAACCACAATTCTATCCCGAATGAGTTCGTCGTGTAATACACCATATTCACAGTGTTCTGACAATGTATACAAAGCGGTTATAAACGTATTGACTGATTCACCATCGAGCTGTACAAGTTTATTGAACTGTGCACGTTCAAAAATAGTATTTTTCTTAACAACAAAATGATCATTAAACTTTTTCAACACAATATCAAAGTCATCTTGTTCCGTTTCGGATAAACCGAAAGAACTAAACATATACTCTGCTTGTTCTCCCATAATATAGAGTAAAGAATTTACCTGTTCATTTCCTGTTTTAGTCGATAATCCGGAAGCAATCCGATATCTTTCGAATCTCATCTTCCATTTTGACCAGTTGCAAGGCGTTGAAAACGTAAAGTTCTCCGGAGGAATTATATGCAACGCTGCCATAGGTACTTCCGTTTTCGTTCTACCGAACTTCGTTCGACGATGTTTTTAGCAATAAAATGTTCGCGAACTTCAAAAATGATTAACCGCTGCCACCATGTATTGTTTGCGTTTTCAGGTGTTATGTAACTAGGCAGCTTTTCAACACAAATGACATTTATTGACGCACACACAACAACCACAAGTTACAAGCATTCGATTCTGAACATAGACAAACCGCGCTACAGTTACAGCTAAGCGCGCGGTTCACAGGCTTTGCTTATAGCACATCTAGCTATTAATCGTGGCCATAGAGAGACCGAAAGTAGTGAGCCAAATGATAAAAAAGAGTCAACATTATCGGGTTGATTTGATGGTTTGCTTTTATTTTGCTTGATGAAATTGAGGGTGAAGAGAGAGTAGTATTAGCATCTAAGTGTTTTACAAAATATCAATCTCCTAAGCCCTGAATACTGCTTCTACTCTAATGAGCAACATCTGAAGAAACATCCAAACGCCTGTATTTTTTTGTTCTGAATTAATGAATTGGTGATTGCTTCAAAGCTAGAAAGATGTCACCGAGAAAGGCAAAAGGCTGTTCAGAACAGTCGCTTAGAGAAAGGACATTTTATGCTTAGAAGAGCGACATGAATAGCTAAATGCAGGAGAAAACTCATGCGTGATTTGTGAGCAGAAACACACTTACATACTTTTATGAAGAAATATTCAAGCTGATCAAATCTCCAGTTAGTGTAATACAGAAAAGATGAGAGTAAAGACGGTACCTCAAACGAGAGAAACGCTCATCGTTTTGCGAGAACCCAAATGTGTTACTGCAAACTTAATGGTTACTTGAGAGGGCTAAGTAAAAAGCCAAGCGCGTAAGCTATTATCGATTCGAAGCTTCCAAAGATCTTATATTTTGAAAAGTACAGCTGATGAATGAATTTGAGGAGTGTATGTAAAGAAAAAATTGAGCCATTCTTTTATTCGTGGGACATGCACTAATATTATAAATCACGGTGTTTTTGTCCAAAAACCGATGGAACTTTACCATTGTAATTTTAAAGTTCTGGTCAGATGTAATTTGTGGAAGTATACCACCAGTCGCTAAAGGCGAATGGCTGAAGAAGCTTAGAGAAAAAACAATATTTTCTTTTTCTGATAAAATGATGAGCCAATAGAAATACTGTAATCGAAGCTGACATTCAGGGAAATTGATGACCGGAGATTTTAAAACTGCTTGATTTAGCGTCCCAGGTGTATGAGAAACTAAACTTGGATGGACTGTTTTGGAAAAACGGTATGTGCGAGATCGTCGACAATTCAACACTGCTTGTCAACATCCATGTGAATAAAGAAAACATTGATTCGGATCTATGGTCTCTAGCATCTCTTGGGATTCTAGATCCTCAGAGAAGAAAAAAAATAAGTCGGAACTTTGAAGAGGAAGAGATCATCTTCTTTGCCAATGGTAAAGTAACAAGAGGGACGCTTCAAAGACAGTTTGCCACGGCTTGATAAACCATCTCCATTGAAAGATAACTACATGACTTCGCTGTTAAAAGGTTAGATTCTACAGTAAAACGACTGAAAGCTGAAAAACTTTATGATCCTATATGGAGAAGTTTTTAATGAATGGAAACGAGGAGGCATCATGAAGAAGTATCTCAAAAAAATGAAATTCATTTTGCCATGCCACTATTCCAATGCATCGTCACGTAGTAAAAAGCAAAACATACAGTACACGAATACTAGGCCAGTTTTTGATCGCCTCGACAAAACAGAAAGGATCACCTAGTTTTAATACGACTGCCTAGAAAAGTGACTGAACCTTATTGAGAATGATCCCCTTCAACTCCTTCACAGATTCCGGAATGAATCGAATAGAGTTTCTTGCAGATATATGAAAACATTTGCTAATATAAGTTCTTACCCCAAAAATAACGACTATTTTAAGATTCTTAGTATGGAAATGATGGAAAGAAGTATTTACAAGTATTTCGTGGTAGTATTTGTAAGTCACGAGTAGTCTTTCTGCTGTTTCCCGTGATTCAATACTTTCTAGAATGGACTTTGAAAGAACTAAATGGGAAATCCTGACTAAAGTAGATATTATTGAGCAATTAAAGAGAGCTTTATGTAGATAATTGTTTGTGTAAAAAATGAGTTAGAATTTGTTAACAACATAGTTGTGCTTCAGATACCTTAGCACAAGGAAAACTAGAATTACGTAGGTGAATATAGTACCTCAACGATAATTTCTCAGTCTCAACAATGTGCTAGGGATGGTCTGGGAACGATGAAGCGATTATCTTTGGCTTAAATGCTACTAATATCACCTCAGATCTGCCAGAATGTTGTTCAGGAGAGATTTAGCTTATATGTTACAAAAAAATATTTTATCCTTAGAATAGCAAGTGCACCAGTAACTTTATTCCCAAAACTTTAGCTTCAGCGCCTATGGAAGTTGAAGTTATCTTGGGATCAAGAAGTCGACTTAAATTCCAAGACAAATTTTGTAAATGGCTGAATAATTTGAAACATTTTGAAAGATTGAAAATAACAAGACGGTTAAATTAGATCTTGAGACTGAAATGTCTCACTACACTTCTTCTGCGATGCGAGTAAGCTTTGTATATTCAGTCGCCTTTTATTCGGGTGCAAAACAAGAGATCTCTGTCTAAGTTCATTGTTGCAAGCTAAAAGCAAGAGTTGCACCCAAGTGGAAGGAAAGAAAACAACAAAGCTCGATTGAGTTCTGAGCTACAATATGTGCACGTTTAGAAGAGCTATATATTAAGAGCATTATAAAAAGAATTTGGGCATATAAAAGAATTTGAAGCTGATAATATTATTTTTGACCGATTCGTTTACTGTACTGGCTTGACAGCAGAGGAATGAAATATGGGACGTATTTGTTCACAATCAGAATTAAGGAAATAAAGTAGTTGACTTCTATTGAAGCTTGGAGGCACGTACCAGGAGCTATGAATCCTGCTGATTTGCCGGCCCAGTAGGATGCTCTTCTTCTTATAGAATTGCATCAAGATGGTGGGAGGGCCCTGAATGGCTATATTTACCACCAAAAATGGCCAAAAGAAGATTTTAGTGCTGATGAAAAAGAAATAGCTCTTGAGAAAAGATTGTTTCTGACCTTAATATATCTTTGATGCTAGTGATTTAGTTCTTACTGTTTCTCAAGTTATCGCAAGAAAGCAAATCGAGGCTTGTAGTTTGATATGCCGATTTGTTTACAACTGTAAACATCAAAATAAGAAAAAGGATGAACTACTTTTATCTGAGATAAATGAATCAGAAAACCTCTGATTCGTTTAATGACTACCGAATCCCTTCACGGAATAGAAGATAAACGGATCATAAGTCTTAACTTATCTATGATCATGGGATAATCAGAACTAAATCGGCTTTATTTCAAAGATGATACATCTGAGTTCAGAACTCCTGCTTTTTTTGCCAAGTGATTATCCTCGTAAGAAGTTTGGTCAATGGAAGAACATAAGTTGAAAGGACATATTGGAGTTTCGCGCCCTCAAATTTTAAGAGAAAGATTTTGGATAGTGGGACGAAGAGTTATTTATCTTGTTTAAAAAACTTGTATAACTTGTAAACGTTATTCAAGTAAAATATTAACCCACCTGCAGAGCTGGCCTTAAGCCGATTGGACCGATTGCTCCAAATAGGCCCGCGCTTATGTGCTACAAAAGAATGTAATCGAATTTATTAAAATTAAAATGAATTAATTATTCTTTAACAAATTATTAAAAAACAAGTTTATGTTATGCAGAAACATGATTTGTTTTGTGATCTAAGAAAGTAGTGGATGTTCACGATAAAATAAATAAGATTTTCAAATGCTCAGATGCGAAATAAGAGTATATTTCGTTTGAATGTCGTGGACATATTACATACATATGGGAATTCAGTTTGAGCTGAATTTCCGCAGTTTTTTTTTTTTTTTTTTTTTTTTTTTGAACATCGAAATGACTATTGTCTCCTAGTAATTTTCATTGTCTGAAATAAAACGATTTAACTGAAATGCTGATTTAAATATGATTATTATTTATTTTATTAAACATGACATTTGATTATTGCATATTTTTTTTCTCACTGTACCAGTAAGTCTTTAAGACGAGAGAATTTTATAGAAATACTGAGTAGTTTTCTTACTGAAGAAAAGCTAATTTTAGTAGAATAACAATTCCTTAAACTGAAATAAATAATGTTTTAATTATGTTTATTAAAACTTTGCAAGTGAAAGCTTAATTAGCTGATCTTAAATTTGTAGTCATGAACTATATGCCTATACGGAAATTATAAATATAGCTAGAGATATTTTGAAGGAATTAACGCAAAAAAAAAGGAAAGGTAGTTACTGAAACCTTCCTCTTCGTAATTTTTTCTAATAACCTTTTGTAGTTTTACATCTTGTTGTTTTATAATTTAAAAAAAGTCCGAACTCTATAAATAAAGAATATTGAGATTAATTGTTAGAAAAAGTTTTGCAAATTAATAGCCGCTTTGTCTGAAATCTCAATAAATTATACATTTTGTTTTTTTTATAATCGAACTACTGCAAACCATTATTCTTGAATGATTCGCTATCTTAGTTTCGTAATATTTTTTGTTTTGTTTTTTTCAGCTTATCATAACATTTGTTATCCCAAAACCCTTATATACAAGGCGGGGTTATCAAATAGGAATGTAGGTAACTGCCTATACTAATTGGCCCAAAGATTTCTTCCCGGCATTTTCAAGGTAATTTAATTTTGTGCTTTCATTTGATTTACATTGCATTGTACTCGAACATACCTTTAATTAAAATCAAGTATCGTTTAAATTTCATAATACTATTTTTAGGATTTATTTTCGTTCTTGAAATCTGCTGATTTACTACGACGATCAGTGTTATCCAATTTTTTTTCACTGACCTCGCAATGTCAACAACGCTCTTTCCCTGCTATCATAAATGAAGAGAAAGGAGTGCCCTTGGTCTTATAGCAAGGTGGTCGAGAAGTCTGCGATTTGCTTCTGTAAGTGAGAATGAGACATAATATACTACTGGGGGTCCCTGGTAAGTGAGCAAATTTTAACAAAATAGCTAGTATTACTGTTATATTATAAACTGATGCCTTTGACATTTATTGCCCCTGTAGGCATGCCGGAAGAATCTCTGTTTGCAAGAAGTATGTGGTTCTTGCTAGAGAGGGCACAAATGACATATTTTTCTTCTTCTTTTGTAGCTCATTTTACTACTCCGTCTTCTTTTGAACCCTAAAGCCCTGACAAGGGAAGATAAAGAGATCTATGTAATTATGGCGGCTAAAGGCATGAAGGAAAAGGGTGTTGGTTTCTGGGGATGAGTTATCACTTTTCAGAACAGCCTTCTATCTGGTCAGGGTCCTAGAGAAGTCCTACTATCTGGTGCTTCTTTAGTGGCAAATAATTGAGACATCTGTCTGCAGTCACCTGGGAGAAACAGGACATATCTCATTCTCTCTTACATTTTCGTACTTTTAAAAGGTGAGCTCAAATTATTGTTTCTTTATTTTTACATTGCTTTTGTCGTATTAAATACTAGCTGTAATTCGGCGACCGAATGATTCACATTTTATTAACTGTATATTAATTATGCCAACTTACCTTTAAATACGTCAAATTATTTAATTTTTGGTAGCATTCATTGTTTCCAAAAAGAATGAATCTAATGTTAAGGGAAAGAAAAACAGTGAACAGGAAATGTATCACATACTTGAAATTAAATTTTGTGGCAGTGGTTTTCCATCTTATCAAATTAATGTTTAGATCTTTACATCCAATAGTTAAAAAAAATTAGGCTGGTCTTAAAATCGTAAAATTGCATGAAGATTAATTTCGTTTTGATCATGCAGGAGATGGCTTGTTGAGATTGAAATTACAATTATTACGCATTATTTATCTAATTATAACGATTGTTTAACCTAATTATAAGAAATAAACAAATTTCATATATTTCCAGAGAGGATTATCCTGCTTTTAAGTGAAAAAATATATTTAAGTTCATAGCTAAAATTTAAGCTTATCAAAATAATAAAGTAAATTTAGTTGAAGTAACAAAAAATTAAATTTAAAAAAACTGCCACTAGCAAAGAAAATAGACTATATTTTATTATAACAAAAGGTTTACATTACTATAATCAAACAAAATAAATTTTACATCTCGTTTTTCAACATAAGAGAAACATTAGATTTAAGATTTGATGAATCAATGAAATTGATCTGACTTTCATTAGATATTGCAAGCTATTGTTGAAAATTAAGAACTTTTAAAAGGATTTTCAAATTTAGGAGAAAAATTCTCCTCCAAACTGCACATTAGATTTGAAAGAAATATTTTTGAAATACAAAACAGTGTTTTGTGTCATAATATTTTTTGATTTATCGCTGAAACATACCATATTCTTACTTAATTTTAATTAATTAAAATTTTTTAAAAGATTCTGAGGCGAATGTTCTTTTCCTTCATAATATATTTGTACCAAATTTGGTCTTGTTTTTTTTAAGTTCAGGTTCAGCGATCTGTCTTGTGGAACTTAAAAAACACAGTCAGATACTCACATGCACTTATTGACTGAACTAAGCGAACTCTGTTTTAATCTTGACCTTTCAACATTGCGTATCTGTAAATTGTTCTGTTATCCAGTCACGACCAAAAGCGTTTTCGACTTTCTTCGAAGTTGGTATGAAGGCTCCTAGAAATCAAAAAAATGACGTATACAGAATTTTTTTAAATTTTATTTGCCATTTTTGGGGTGAGTACAAATCTAGTACTTTAAAATTTCGCTGTTTTCCTTCCATTGATTCATATCTTAATGAATTATTTTAATAAAATCTTGCTCAGCTTATTGAAAATAATAACTAAATTTTTTTTAGCCATTAAAAAATTTATGCCCTTCTTTCAATTATTTTATTTGATAGTCTGAAGAAACCAGCTTCATTTTTTTTCTGCAAATAAAAACATAAACTTATTTAATTAGTTATATTGAAAAAAAAGTACTGTGTGATTTTAACATTATATATAATCTAAATGTTAAATTAAATATAATCTGAATCTTTTAAACTATATTAATATGGTGTAATTATTTCTAAATCGTTCATAAACTAAAATATTGTGTAGGATTTCAGTATTGAGCAAGGGGTTGAAAGATTGTCTACCCCAGGCCTAGACCATAATTTCTGTGATTTCATATATAATTGTCAATAATGACTTATAAAAATTCATCAAACGAAAAAGGCATTTCCTTATTTAAACATACTATTTTTTTTTATTTAAAATACTTAAGAATAAAATGCTTCAAGATCAAATTAAATATTAAACTAAGTAAAAAAAAATGCAGTATATTCTATTTTTAATTCTGTAATTTTGATTTACCAAGCATAAATAAAAAAATTGTATCTTCTTTGCATTCTGAAGTCTTTGAAGTTACAGTGTTATGAGAAAGGTCATTGGTAGGCAGTTAATGCTAATTTTATGTTGTATTTGACTCCCTAATTAATTATATATTAATAATTAACAATTATTATACATAATTATAATATAACAATTAATTATAAAATTAATTAATATTATCTATTAATATATAATAAATGACATAATGAAATTTAAAATTAATTTTAATTTAATTAATTAATTAAACTTTAATTAATGTAAATTATTTTTTAAAATTAAATTTATTTTAAATGCTAATGACATACCGGCTTTGATGCAAGATCGTTGGGAAATCGGGGCTATGAAAAATTGTTTCCAATTGGGCCCCACACTTGCTAAGGCCGGGCCTGCCCACCAGCACCACCGCTTCTGTTGATCGAGTACAAGATGCCTCAGTTTTTCAGATAACCGGCATAGATTATGCTGGACCTATACTTCTACGGGAATATCAGAAGGCATGGATTTGCCTATTTACTTGTGCAGTGTACCGCTGTGTTCATTTGGAACTGGTTACATCCTTAACGACAGATACATTTCTAAAAGCAGTCATCGTTTTGTTGCCAGACGTGGAAAGCCATCCACAATTTATACGGATAATGGAACAAATTTTGTTGGGGCATGTAATGCACTTGCTTCAATAAATTTCAATGAAGTTTCAAGGCAGGGAGCTGACGAGCGCATTATTTGAAAGTTCATCCCCCCCCGGAGAGCCCCATGGTGGGGTACTGGTGGGAACGTCTAATAGGGATGATGAAGAGAGTATTAAGAAAAAATCCTTGGAAGAGCCTGTCTCAATTATGAAGATACGTACACAGTTTTGTGTAATTGTGAGGCTATATTGAATGACAGACCTTTAACAGTTGTATCTGCGGATTCAAGCCTTACTGCCATAACACCTGCAAACTTTTTACGAGAAATACAAAATAATTCAGTGCCAGTTGTGAAACATGACTTTAATTCTAACTTCTATAAACGTAGATTGCGTTATATTCAAAATGTTTACGAGGCTTACAGGAAAAGATTTCGCCAAGAATATCTAGGAACTTGGAAAACATCAAGGAAAAAGTTTGTTAGAAGTTGTAAATTAAAAGAAGGAGACATTGTTTTAATTGGAAACGATGACAAAAAAAGATTAAATTGACCTCTTGGTAAAATCATACAATTATTTCCAGGTACTGACGGTGAAAGTCGACATATCAGAGTTAAAGTGCAGAATGGAGAAGTCATAAGAGCGGTGCAAAATCTTTATCCTTTGGAGCTATCGTCTACAGAAGAACTTCCGTCGAAATTCAATCAGAATTGTCGATGCAAAAATATTTCCCCAGAACAAACTCCATTTGATGATGCACCTGTAAAATCAGATGGGACGATCCCAGAAGACATCAAATGGGAAGGATATGAGAAGAATCAAATAACCAAATTAGGAAGGAGAGTTAGAATCCTTCGCCGATTGGACCTGTGAGAACAGTGTTTGTTTATTATTTTGCAGTATTCAATTCCGAATTTCACATTGCAACCCAGATAGCACGTAAGTTTGCAGCAAGTTTGATTTTGACTTGATATTACCTTGTCATTGCAAATTTGACGTGTCAAGCTTGAAGCGAACTCGTAGCAAGTTCGCCGTGACAACTAGCGCCACCTCCTTGCAATGCAAATTTGCTGCAAGTTTGCAAAACAAGCTTGATGAAAAGATAGCACAAAGAGATAATTATCTTTGTCTCTGTTTTAAAAAAACAACCGATTTTTAATAGCATCTCCTACACCGTCCTTCTTTTTATTAATTCAATAAATCAATGATAATTTGTAAAAAAAACTAACTTTTTTATAAAAAAATTTTTTTGAAACATTTTCCGTCTTTTTACTAAATATAACACTCGCACTTTAAAAAAAACTATATCGCATTTTTCTTAATGTTGAAATTTTAATGTTTATAAACAAAATTAAACCGAAAAAACAGTCAATGTTTGTTGAAAAATAATAACTTATACATTTTGTCCCATTTTAAAGTAATTACTTTTGAACTCTAATTTCATAATTTATTCTACTAGCAAAACGTAGTTATTAGCGAAAATCGCTCTCTCTTTGACTTCAAATCATATTCTGAACTCAAAAAATTAATGAAATAAAAAAAATAGTTTAAAATAAATCGTATACGAATCGAACGATGTATTAGCGAAATCTATATTCTCCTCTCAGAGTTTAACTGGCCGAATGGTTAGCGCGTCTGCTTCGGAGCCGGTAGATCGCGAGTTCTATCCCGGGTTGTGTTCGTACTCTGTTTTTGCTATAATTTGCAATGCAAGCTTGCTGCAATTTCGTCCCATGGTGACTTCGAAGCTTACGTTAACTTGCTGCAAACTTGTTTCACACTTGCACTCTTCTCGTGTCAAACTTGTTGCAAGCTTGCAGATTTGCAGCACAAGTCTGCTGCAAGTTGGCTGCAAACTAAAATTGATATCTGGGAAGGTGGGAGGATGAACAATATTTTCACTTTAATATTTTTCCTTCACATTTTGATAACTAAAAACTCTAAATAATATTTCATTAACCTCAAACGGTTGATTACTGTTACAATTTTCTTTATATTACATGTTTTATAATTGATTGTCTATTTATACAGTATACGTTCGTTTTTACGAACCTCTTTTTAACGAACACTTCCGATTTTACGAACTAGCGAGAGGTCCCGAATACACTCCCATAGACGTAAAGTAATTTTTCGCTCGCATTTACGAACTACAAATTATGAAAATCTCTTTTTTGCGAACTCAGTTTTCATACTTCTACAATTTTTTTTTTTTTTTTTTTTTAATATTAGAAACCAGTGCCAACGTCAATTAAACTCTCAGCAGGTGAAATGAGACAGCAGGTGCATTCTAAGAATGTGTTGTTTCCCCCACCCTCTTTCGGAGGGAGGGGGCATAGCAACAAGTTCAAGTAGCGTCGCGTGGTCCGTGTGGTTGCTTATCGGTGATTTTAAAGGCACGTGGATGGAAGGCCTCTGATTGGCGAGTGAAACTCGGAGGTGTTTCTCGACCCTCCTATCCCTATTCAACAAGCATAAACGAACTCCGCAAAAGAAACCCACTGCTGCCTGAAATTTCATTCCAGGACTTTTTGAATGTGAATTCAGATGTTATTTGTACGGAAGAGATAACAGATGAACAAATTATTGCTGAAATAGTGAATGAAAAGGAAGAACTTTCAGATTTTGAACAAGAAGAAAATGAAATAATCCAACGACCGACTGCCAAACAAGCAGCTGAATGGTTGTCAGGACTAAGGCACATTTTTGAAGGCAATAATAACTGTCAAATGATTTCAAGCATAGATAAAATGGAAACATGTATTTTTCAAAATGTGATTTTAAAACAAAAAAAGATAAGTGCCATTCCTAATTTTTCATCTATGTATTTTCATGTAAGTAATACAGTCTATGTTTCCACATGCAATGTTTTCAAAGCATGATACCGTATTTTTCTGTGTAATAAAATTATTTTTGTGCATAAATTTGCATTTATTTCTTGTATATCTAAAAAATGCATGTATAACTTTATTTCATAATATAGCAGTAAATAATCTTGAAATACTGCTTCATCTATAAAGAGGAGTCAGTTTGATAAAAATAGACGTAAATAATGTACGTATTCATATTATTTTTGGTGCTTTTCTATTTTACGAACTATTTGAGTGATCTCTACGAGTTCGTAAAAACGAGCGCCGACTGGATTATCTAAGTATTAAAAGTTTGTTTTTCCGGAATGGCAACGTTGTTTTAGTAGAGTAGAAAAATGTCTTTAGAATTTGAGTTTAAATCTTTAACTTTGTATTGGATCTGCACTATTTCCACCTTTAACCGGAGAGCCTGCTCGGCTGTCCTTCATTTTCTTCAAAGTACCATTCTCTTTTAAGTTTGCAATTTAAATTAAAGGATCACTGGCAAAGCCCGTTCTTTCGTGTAGCATAAGCCAGTAAAAGCACTCTTCAACTTGACTTTAACTTCGTATTCTTCATATAATTAAAACGGCATTTTCAGTCGGTAAATTAGAGATTTCTTATTTAGAGTATGAATGAAAAGTTTATTTTAGTTTTTAGAGTAATAATTTAGAGAGAGTTCTAAACACTGAGGGAGATATTATAAGCTATTGCGATTTTATCAGTTAAGTAAAACAAAAGTGTACGGTACATCCCTCGCCAAGTGGCGACAAATCATGGAAAACTCGCCAAACGTCCGCCATGTTACCGTCCGCCCTTGGGTTACCACATTTAGCGATTTATCGCCAGAAAAATTCAAGATTGGCGCCGTACCGTACACTTTGGTTTATATCCCAGAAATAGACAGATAATGATTCGTTACTTGATGACGGTAAAGTTATTGCAAAAAATATGCATTCAGTATTAATAAGAGAAAGTGAAAAAAAAAAGAGTTTTCAAGTTAAACTGTGTCTGTTCTCCATCTCATTATCTTCTCCTGAAACTTTCTATTTATCTGATTACTAGTTTTCTGTCTATATAGTGCTTAAGGCTGCCGTGCACACGCCACCTACAATTTTAGAACGTAATGTTATCCTATGGAGATTAATACTTGCACCTTTTCTCACTTTTTATCGCGTTGTTTCGGATGCAATCAAGTGCATTCGAAAGAAGAAATAAAAATACAGGTTCCTATAAAATGACTTTTTTCCCCGACTGCTTAAAGTATTTTTAAATATTTTTCAAAAGTCGTTAAACTTCAATTTCGGGTTTTAAACATTTTTAGAAAATTTTCAAGCATAGTTAAAATAAAAGTAACTTTATAGAAACCTTCATTTTGTTATCTTCTTTCCAATGCACATTTTTTTTTAAATTTTTCAAAATATATATAAAAGCTGTGTTTGAGCAAAAATTTGAAAGAAATTCTGCAATTTTCCCCCACTTCGCGAAGCTCCGCCTTCCTGCGGAAGGATACAAGCTTTCCTTTTACTCTTTGATTTGCCACCTAGCTCCGATCTCCCCTTTCTGGAGGACTGTGGGGTGAATCCCCTTCCTTCCCCCTTATCGCGGACTGGTGACTTCCAGCCTTTAGCCTTCCAGGCAGTATCTTTTATTTTACGGCAGTAGGGAAAGTTTTTGTAGCTTCTGAGCTTCAAACCAAACACTAACCAAGAAGCAACTGACAAAAACAAGAAATGGAATAATTAAATCTTCATATCAGTATAATAGACGCATCATACACTTTGGTATTTTTATCTCGAAGGACCAAAACCTTTTATCTCTCATTTCTTTATTCATTTAGAAATTTTAGATGTATAAAGTCGTATACAAAACGGAAATTTTTGAAAAATTATTCCATAAAGTATTTACAGAAGATTGCTTATGAATTCGGATAATTCTAAAACTTGTGTTCAGATTATTCCATAATTCAAAACAGATTCAGTTTGATTTTTTTTTATTGAACCCACCATGATAAATTAATACCTTTTCAAATTCGGATATTATTATTTTAATGATTAAGATAATTGTGTAGTTTAAGAAATACTTCGAGAATGGTTTTCTGAGAGTGCTCACACATAAACACAAACCTTGTTCCTGCGGGTGTTTTTATTCGGAGTTATTTGTATGTGTACTTGATTAAAATCAGATTTTCATGCTCATCTTATTTTTCTGAGGAAAAATACCATTGCCTACTTATTATAATAGAAGCGAGACCGTTTTCTTCATACCATAAAGCAGTTGCGGCAAAAGGGTGTGAGGGAAGGGCAAAAAATGTAGAAACACCTAAAAGGATCCCGGAGAATAGGGAGTAGGCAACAAAATATTAAAATTTAGTTTCAAAATTAGCTAGCTTTCCCAGACATTGCTGTTTTGCAAATACTGCCTAGTTTTAGATATATTTTAGATGATATAGACAGCTAAAATGAAATAAAAATTTAATATTTTCTTCAAAAAGTGAGGGACCCCCCCCTCCCCCCCTGCCACTGCCATAAAGTGTCACAACCTCTACTATTCACAATCTTGGTACTCATAAGAGAAACATTTGTGAGTCTATTATACGATGTAGTAGTAAATTAGTTTATTTTTTTAGATGTGAAAATTTAATCGAAGTACATGATATATTTTTTGAAATGACCCTCGTTAGGATTAATCAGAATATGCAGGGCGGCTATAAAATATAAAACCCATTTCAAAAATTAATAAAAAAAGCAACCTAATAATGTTACAACTACGGGATTTTTTTCACTGAGAGAGCAAATAAAAAAGGTTTTTTTTTTCAGATAGGTAACACGGCGTTCTAAATTTGTTACAGCTAGAGACTTCCATACGCAAAGGCTGTAGATCGTCAAAAGCCGATGCGCGTTTTCTGGTTAACTTTTTTAGTTTTTCTTGAAAATATCGAAAAACATTTAGTTTTCATGTGAATTAACAAATTAAAGAGCATAAATTTCCCTACAAATGCATGCTTTTACTTTTCTTCTAGCTTTGATATTTTTACAGATAATGGCTTTCAAAAATGGGAGCCGTCCAAAAATTTACGACTATCGTAACGAAGCGTTACCTATCTGAAAAAAAAAATAAAGTAATCTATCATTTAAAAAAAAACAGTTGTTGTAACAGTATTTTTTCATCTACTAATTTTTGAAATAGGTTCAATATTTTATAACCACCCTGTATGCATTTTCATTCTCAGCAGTATGCAGAATAAGACAGGCTTCCGCAATACTAAGAAGCCAGTGAGTCGTTTGCAAATTTTTTCGGGACGAATTCGAAATGATCAGATATTACAATATTATATTCATAAAAACTTCAAACATTTTTTCAAATATACTGAGTGATAATTTTGGTGTAAATTAAAATATGAATTTTGGTTTTCTGGTTTCACTTGCATATTTGAAATTAGAATGATTTTTTCTATAAATACGTATTGCTTTCACGCGTTTATAAAAAATGCTGAAGTTCCCCATTGGGGAAACCACAGGATATTAAGGATATTCTGATTACGAAATTCTATCTTTAAATATCCTGGGTTTTATATCTCAGATGTTGTTTAAAATGTACCTAATTAGGATTAATTAGGATATATATATATAAATTTTTATTCTAGGCTTTTTGTATGTAGAAAAGTTTATTAGTCCCTCTATTTTTCTAAAAATTTTCTCGCTCCCTCCTCTGTAACTAATTTCCATATAAAGTGTAAATTCACAAGAAAAGATGACTAGAAACTCGTGGTGCCCTATATTATCGTTATTAGAAATCAGAAAATTTATTTTCTCTAGTAGAACAGCAAAAGAGAGCTTCTCCCTACCAAAGAGAAAACTATTACAGATATGGTTTAGTTGTAAAACACCGACCATAAAAAGTTTAATGTCAAAGTAAGGAAAATATTTAGTGCAGTCTAGAATCAAACAGAATCGCATGCTAATATTTCAATTATTTAAGAAATTCTTGATAGGTATGTTTATTTATACTGCATATCTAACAGTTTTATTTTATGAAGAATTCATGTTCACCAAATTAGTATCGCTGTTGGACGCAAATTTTTCCAAAGTAAAGTAATATAAATTGTTTCAAATCGACCCAGGGTCGGATTAGGCCTTGTTTAAGAATTATAAAACAATATTAGAATATATTATTCCCAGCTAATTCGAGATATTAGGTCATTTTATTCAAATATGTATCAAAAAACTTTTAAAAACGCTCTATAAATACACCAAAAATCTTTTTCTGTTAAATTTCAGTATGAAAGCCAGTTCCTTTTTTTTCGGCTCAGATGTATATAAAAAAATTCCTGAAGATGCGTTTGTAAATATTATTTAACAAACGCATAGTCAATACCATTATTTAAAGAGGGATATTTATTTTAAAATGTTAAGTTTTCTTGCTCTAGTTTTTAATAACTAATTTTATTGTTTAATCATAAGAAATAAACCTGTACCAAATCTGCCGAATAATTAGTGAATTATGCTTTCGTTTAAAATGTAAAAGTTCCGTTGACTATCATATCTCCTTTTTAGACAGGTTAAAAATTTTAAAACTTAAAAAAAAAAAACTAAAAAAAAAAAAAAAAATAGAAAACTTGACCACTAATATAAGGTTATTTATTGCTTTAAATGGAAACGTCCATGCAATTTTAAAAATTTTTTACATACTTTTGTGAAATAAAATTTTTTAGCTATTTGTACCTTTCTCAAGAGAATGACACAAATACTGTCTGCTACTAATTCCAGTATTACGCTTATAAAGTGATTTATTTCTTTTATTGTATTTAGGCAGGGCGCAATCAAACATATTTATCTGCGAATATTTCAGCTATTCAAAGAATTCATAATGGATATCTTATTTATTTATTATTGTTATAGTTTTACTTTCATAAAAAAATCCTAAATCAATTGTAGACACACCCACCCAAAATCCGGCAATATATTTAACAAGAAATTTAAATCTAAAATAACGGTTTTCACAGATTTTGGAATCTTTCGTCAAACGATTTGAAACACCCGTCTCGAAATTCATTCTCCGTTCCCATTCAATATTTGGAATGTTGACTAGCGGGTCGGGTATCAGATTCCTTACAAAGGCGTAAAGGGAGTCTGGGGACAAGGCATGACCTTAGACCCCTTCCTCCCGTTTCGCGACCGCAAAAAAATAATCCATAGTCCGCGGAGTTCGCTTCTAGGCTGTGATAAGGCTGGTAATTAATTTTAAGACCGCCTATTCATCCCCACCGGCAGAGGACGCTTTATCGACACCGGTTTTTTCGTTTAGGTACACGGCAGCCTTAAACTTCTAGACTGTAGGTGAGTAGCGGTGATTGGTGAGTAAAAGTGGAGCGCAGAACATTTATAGACACATAAAAGTACCTCGCCTCGGAGTATAGGGACAGACCATAAAATTTAAAAATTTAGTTACAAAATTAGCTAGCTATTTTGGACACTAGTGGGGTTTTTTTTATAACTCCTAGTTTTAGGCAACTGAAATGAAATAAAAATTTATTTCTTTTAGCAAAAAGTGGGTGTGGGGGGACTGTCGCCGTCACGGCTGTAGATATAACTTATTAGGTATGTAAATTAATAAACTGTGATATGAGATTTCGTTGGAGTCCTTGACCCTCGAGGATCTTTCACTGAAAAGGAAGTGACGGGACAATAGACTGCTCCTAGATTTTAAAAGGTTCCTTGTAATCGTGAAACATTGTAACTGCATTCATTTGAGTTAAATGATTTTATAATGTTTAACAAATAAATAAACCTTATATGTTCGAAACATTCACTCAAGTTAATTCTCTTGACTAATTTATACGCAAGACAAAATTAACTTGTATGTTATTTTCATATACATTTTACACTTTTGATTCCTAAATAAAATTTTTTCGCAGAAATGGAATCCGAAAACAAACCTGAAACTGTAGAAAATGAACAGGAAAAGCCGAGGATTCTAAGAGCCGCACCAACGAGGTAATTAAAATTATAACATTTTTATCCTCATAGATTATACGAATACAGATTTTAATTTTAACTTCAATGAAGAGTTGTGTTCGTCTCTTAAAGACAGCAGCAGCACTGATTGACGATCATAAACACTTTATTCACATATACTCATATGCTGCTTTATTCACATATACTCATGCAGCTGATGCTGCCGATAAAAGGAGGCGAGTTTTAATTTATTCCCAACAATTTAACATTTTATTCGTTTGCTAAAAATATACTATGCTTTGAAGAACAAGTTCGGTTTTTTCGTTTAGAAAGTTTCTCGATCTCTGATGTGCCAGAAGTTATTCTGCAAAACGCATATTCCAAAGAAAATTTCAAAATTCAAGAGCTGTTTACAGAAGTGAATATATATATTAATATTTGAAAACATATTTTGACAAATAGTTTAATAATAAATAATCCCTTTCGGAGTTTTTTCATATATTTGTCTTATCTCTTCAGAAAAAACCGCTATGCAAGTCAACCGAAGAAACATGAACAGGATCAGAAAGGGAATGAAATGAAAGGCGATAAGGAAAGTGGCAAGAAGTGATACACAATAACTGAAGTCCTACATAAAATGTACGGCAGAGCAGAAAATAAATTATGTTGAGTTTCTAAATTATATTGAGTTTATCTTATTTCACATGCTTTAATAATTTACGTTACATTGAAAAGAAACAGTATATATGTATATATCAATCCCTTCCCCCGTCTCCCAGTTCCTGACCTCTAGTTTAGAACTTGAACGAGCCTTGCAAGTTGTTGGAAGACTTTACGTTTAAAAAAGTTCTTAGCATTCCAACTAAATGAATTAAACTCATGTCCTTAAGTTAGGGATAATGACAATTCGCACAAATTATGCCAAAAACACACACAAATTATATAAAATCGATTAATAAAAAAAGGTACAAAACAAAAAAAATATACGGTACGTTCGTTTCAGAAAGACACCCCTCAGAGGGGTGATAGGCAGTGAGCAAGAAAAGCGTTTCTTAAATACCCAAACGTAAATGTCCATACATAGAAAAAATAATTAGTAATATTTTTAAATTTACAGCAAATCAATAAATGAAATTTCTATATACTAGCTGATTACTAGCTGATCCTACGCAGAGCATCTGCCGGTCCTTATACACACACCATGCATTTTCGACCAAACTGGCGCTTTCAAGCTCCTGACGCTTCAGCTCGCCAAAAATATAGTGAGCGTCAACTATCGTCAGCAAAGAAGTTGAACCAAGCTGGCAATTCATCGTGTGCGTATAACGGAAAAGTACCCAATATACAATATTCGCAAAAAAAATTCCACAATGTCCACCTCAATTTGTGAATTAACATAATCTTCACCTATTCTGATTTGAACTGTTTTGACGTCGATCTGAATGTTCTCTTGCTCGCCTGTCCATCTGCTTCATTTCTAACTAATTTCTTTTGAATAATTTCATCTAACGTTTCATTAAGAAATATTGCGAATTCTACACCTTAAACTCATTTTTTAGAAGTTGTTGTTTTACACCCGAAAGAATATAGTAGCAGGCTATGCATATGAAGTTAAGCCTAACATGGAGGAGGATACCGGCTTTGTTTTGTAAACAAACCAATAGTTGCCATAGGAAAAAGAGAAATTAAAATCTTTTCTGCGCCACGTACGTTAGCGTTTTACATTATATAATTTGTTTAATAAAAAGTAAACGTCCTCTTCTTGCATCATCTCTATTTTGATGAAATCAAAATCAACTGGCATATGTGCAAAAGCATGAAAGATTTACGCTTCTAAAAACGGACAACACACATACCACAGAACCCAAAAAATTAAAGGAAAGGCTCCTCGGAGCAGAGGGAGAATACATGTCTCTGTAACACAGTACGGTTTTTATGAAGATTAATATGCTTGCCAAGACTGTATGTTGCCGTGTGCTGTAAGACAGTCAGTGCAACATCTGAGTACTAAATTATCCAACCGTTCTTGCTGTAGGCTGTCCCACTCTTGAATCAGTGTTATCTGCAGTTTTGGAATAGAGGGGTCGACGACGTGCTGCTGTCCGTATCCCGAGCATGTTTCATACATGCTGAACCAGGTTCAAATCCAGCGAGACTGACAATTCCAAACAGGCGATATCCTCTTCAAGGCATTCGTCTATGATAGTGAGGACGGACCTTGTCATCCATGAAGAAAAAATATGCGCCCATTGCACGTCTAAGCAGACGAACATATTGCAGAATAATGTCTCAATAAATCCAGCATATCATGGTCCGGAGTTGGACATGGAGATCTGTTTCGAAGCCCAAGATAATTTCACCACAAACCAGCAGTCCAGTGCCACCGTAAACATAGTATTGGATGACATTTTTTTTAATGTAATAGGCCTCTGGGTTCCCTCGATATGAATATACGATGCGAGTCAGATTGCAAGGAAATCTGAATTCATCAGGAAACAGCACACAGTTCTGGTGCCCAGTTAACATGTTCTCTGAACTAGGCTAACCGGCCTGGTAGTGAGGTGGCGTGAGCAGAATATATCTGACAGGCCTACAGGCATTCTCCCAACCGTCTGTGAATGCATCCTCGAAACTGGGGTATACGTGGAGTGGATGCAGACAGTTGGTACGACAGGTCTTATGCTGTGGTTTGTCTATTTCTTTTGGCAGTAACGGCCAAAACGGTGTTGTAACCCGGAGATGATATGTACCGAAGCGTCTTTATACGTTCCCTTTCTTTTAGAATCACTGCTATAGTCTAGATATGAAGCTCTGCGAGGTTCCCAGAATACTCCTATCTGCCTCCGGAACATTCTATCCATCTGGTAAAAAAAAAAAAAAAAAAACGGCGTTCATTCCTCTGAATTATAGATACTCATCCATGACAATCTCAGGTTTACACACTGGTTTTAAACGACATTAAATTACAGCTAAGATTCTTTTTATATACTCCATCAACTGCTCTGTCCTTTACGAGATACTTTCTACGCTATTTAATGGCTTATCTCAGCTTGAAACAAAAACATGTTATTACAGAAGATACGTGAAGTTAATTCTATTTCATCAGAAATTTTAGGTTATGTAAAGTATAGGTTTCATAGCAGATAGCAAATTTGAGTACAGTAGAGTCTCGATTGTCCGAGTTTTCCATAAATCCGAGTAAGTGAAAAAAATCAGATTAGCTTCCAAATAATGACCAACACATACACAACACGTGAAAGAATTACTGCATCTGGTTTTTATTGTTGTTCGACAAGTCATATGTCCACTGCGCACCCCGAAGCCACCTGCAGAAATGCCCCCTCCCAAAGAAAACGGGATATATATAAGATCGATATATAGGAGAAGTGTGTTTAAACAAAAAACAATTGACAATTATTTTAAGATATAATTAACCTGTTGCTATCAGCAGTAATGTAATAATATGTAAGTACATTTTTCATTTCAATATACTACACTGAAATTTTAAAAAAAATTGATTTTATTTCCATTTATTTATTTATTAAATTTTATGATTTCGATAATTCGAGTTTTCGATAGTTCAAGGTAGGCTCGGTCCCGTCCGCCTCGAATTATCGAGACTCTACTGTATTTAATTTTGAGTTTTGACTTGCAACTAACGCCTTAAATTTTTGTAATAACAGAATAGCTGTCTAATGAATGATCTCGTGGTTCTAGCCACATCATTGGAATGGCAAAGGTCATGTCAAGAACCCATATCCTAATCCGTCAGACGGCTAACACAAGATGAACTGCTTATATGAGGAGCTCAGTTCTTATTTTAGTCATTCATTTTGAAGTCAGTATATATGGCGTTGCCCGTGGAATCAGGAAAAAAAAAAAAAAATCGCCCATCGCCCACAATGACACCAAAAAGTTTTGAAAAGAAAATCAAAACAAAAGACACAAAATTTTGATTTTCCCGCTTATTTTTATACGCGATAATGACATTTGAACTAAAGAGTACCAAATAAACCGATATTTTCGATTTTTTTTCCCTAGCATTTAAAAGATCGATTCCTATAAACCAGGTAAAATGTTAAAGAATGTAAACCGAATGAAACTTTAAACGATTTCAAATGGAACAATACGCCTCGAAAGATACAGACAAACATAACTTCTATAGTATTTAAATATATCCAAAATGAATCAGAGAAAAAAAAGAGAGAGAGATGAAATCGTCCACTTCAGGTTTAAACTTTGAAGCCGCATTATGTAAATAGCTCATTGAAGTCATATTGCATTTTTTCTAGTCTTTTCTAACTAAAGATATCAGCCATATGCTCGATTATCAAACACTATAAAAACAAATTAAAAGAATGATCTGTCGAAGAGAAGGCAAAGGGGTTATGACGTCACGTGGTTTCGACGAAATGCATGTTGGGAAAATACGTCACGCGACCTTGATTACGAAGAATCGTGAAGGGAATTTTGAAACGAAATTTTTTTAACACTTCAGAAAAAATTAATTAAAATTCAACCAAATGTTCAACTTTTACCATTCTTGTTTTAAATCACAGAGAAACGTCATATTTATTACTTTAACAAATTTCAAATGAATAACAAAATTAGAGCGGCGGATGCAAAAAATTGAAATTTAAGTTTTTTAGGGTTAACCGACTCTTCTTTAAAAATTTCTCAAAATTCAGTAAATTACGTTAGAAATTCAAAACTAACTTTATTAGCACGGAAATAGTTTGCTCTTTTCGATGGTGTGTCTATTTTTATTCGTACAATTTATCTGAAGCCATGCGATTGAGAAATTAGTGCGAAAAAACACCCAAAACAACAAAAAATATTAAACAAAAAAAATTTTTTTGATAAAATTTTAAAATTCCGGCTTCGAGGTGAATTGAGTCACCAGTAAGACTATCTGTGTGCCAAATTTCAAGGCTGTAAGTGCTATAGATTCGTCTGGACATTGCACGTACACAAACATTGCCTTTTATAAGTATTCATAATATTTTTTGATCAGGAGTCATAATTCGCAGTTGATTTTTAAATGTAACGTTTCCATATATTTAGCAAAAGTCATCTGGACGATTTTCACACTTCCTTGACATATTTAACCTCTAACAAAAATAACTTCCATTCTATATATGAAACAGTAGATAAAAAATAGAATAAAACGGTACCAAGAGAATACCTGGAAATGCCCACTTGTTTATAATGAATCGCACTGTGTGGATGCCAACAAACAGAACGGTCATGACGGTGCTGTTCTTTCACTATTTATTTTTAGAAACACAAAGATTAATACTTTTATAATTCTAAACTGTTTATGCCCAATTTAAAATATTGTTTTACAAATACAAGCTGTCATTGAAAACATTACCTGATCCCCCCAAAAAGAAGTCATTGTATATTCTAAAAGAAGTCATTGTACAAAAACTGTGGGCGATAGAAAAAGTTTGATTGCATATTTGAATTCAGCATAAAAAGTTACATTAGAAACATAATAAACCTTTCATCAACCAGAAACCTTGTTCACCAGTGTTATCAAACTTTTTCTTTTCGAGTACATAAATGTACTGAAAAAATTACAAAGTCTAAATTTTTATACAGTCCCCAGCTCCTATTAGTCATATTTAGTAAAACAGTACACACTAACATTTTAAGCAAAAAAAAAAAACCCTCTCTTCTGCAACTAAAATAAACCGAGTTACAGAGCACTGGATTTCAAATCAATCGGCGGCTGAATCGAGCAAGCGTTGCGCACCTACTGAAAGTTAATGAACTAGGCCCCAAAACGTACAGAATGTGCCAAAAAATATGGCAATATTAAGTCACATGCAAAATATGTTAAGAAAATGGCGACTAGAATTAGATTTGGATATTTCCTTGATTGATGCATTTACTAGATGTTGCTCCTTAAAAAACCATTTGTTCTGGCCTCTACACCACCACATGAAAAACCGACTAGATAAACAGTTTGCTTCAAAAGAATGGGATTTAAAAAAAAAAAAAAACCCAAATCAAGCCACTCACCGAAAAATGGACAAAAGTTGCAAGATTTTGAATACAGTGGGGCCCAAATGTTAAGCTTCAAATATGAAGCATGCAATATCTCGAATAATAATCAGATTATTGCAATGAAGTTTTGCACACATGCGCTCAGATACTACGAGACAACTAACAGGAAATTAACATAATAAAAATATTTCAATAACACTAAAAAGGCCAGAACACACCTGATATTTAAATATCCGGCTATTCAAGAGTGTGGCCACAATACACAGCTTTACAGCCTCCATACTCAATAGGGTGGGTCGAAAAAAATAAATATTTTTTTTTCTGCTTTAGTGCGGAAAAGTTGCCTCTTGTAATCAGAAGAAAAACGGCATAAAAAATTTAAATCGGTTAACGTCTTCCGTTTGCGCATCGTACTTGAAGTTAATGAGAAATTGCAAATGCGCGCCTGTTTTGTAATTTTTTTAAGTTAGTTAAAACTTTTAAAATAAACATGCTTTAGTTTTTTATGGTTTAAATAACCTAAATAAATTAAATTCTGATCAATAATCTAATTTTTTCCGTTCGCGCAATGTCTTAGAAAAAACAAATTCACCAATATTTCACTGAGAAACTCTTCGTGCGTTTTGGTAGAACAAAACGAACCAGAACTCACTTGAATAAAATTGAACCGTGGCGTGGCACTCCCCCCCACCAATTCGGTCTTCTACTCGCCTCCACCCACTAGGACCTTCACTTCAGTCTTTCTTTGCCTGTTACAAGTGGTACATGCTTTGGTGCTGTGCATTGTTTTGTGTTATGTTTGTATAATGATTATTCTAACAACATTAGCTAATAATGAATGAGAAAACTAGCAGTAGTAGGGTGTGATGGCACTGTAACCAACACTGGATGGAAGAACAGTGTCATCCACCGAATAGAAAATCATGTAGTGACGTCCGCTACAGTGGAGCACATGCATTTTAATGAGCTTCCTTTTAGCCACATTTTCCAACATACTGACGGTCAAACTGCAGGGCCTAAATCTTTTAGTGGGCCAATCAAGCAGCAGCTCACTTGCTATGAAAATCTCCCTGTGGTCGATTACGAACCCATAGATTGTTCGATTCCTGATATAGACAATCACCTTGGGGCATTGTCCAGAAGACTTGGCAAATCAGGCCCTGGTCCTTTGTTCCATTCCAGATGGCTACTATGGCCAACCGAGTCCTTAGGTTGTATATAAGTTCATCAGATCTATCTGGAAACTTAAAGGAAATAGTTGGCTTCATCTTTAAATCATACATGCCTGTATGGTTTGCCATAAAAAAGAGCAAATATTTTACTGACGGACTAAAACATGTCTTTCAAGCAATCCAAAGATCACGGTATTTATCAGATGAATTACTTCAAGTTGTTGATCCAGTAATACAACGAAATGCGTTCTTTGAGCACAATGTTCTGTTGGCAATGCTTGTCAAAGAAAGAGAACATATTCAGGAGATCGGTTACAGAAGGATCTTAAAAGCAAGACAAATCGTCCTAAAGAAGAAGACTGTTAGAAATTTCGTACCACCAAAGATAAACTTTCAAGCTTCCGATTACATTGAAATTATTAATTGGAATTCTTGTGTGGTGTATCCTCCGCCAATGCTACAGGACCTAAGTTAAGATATTAAATCATTCATCAATTCCGACACTATGCCCATCAGAGAAATACAAAAGTTTCCCTGTCACACCCAGGCTATGGAGAGGTGCATCAAACTTGTGACAGAGGCCTCGAATACAGTATGTGAAAGTGAAGCTAGAAATGGCTATATCCGAGCAACACTGAAGTCTAGATCGGTTATGCCTAATTTCTCCAAAAAATCAGACTTTAAATGTGTAGTAGATATAAAAAAGAAAAAAACACAGTAAGCCAAAGAATTCCACTCCATGAAAATCTTTGCAAATAGTTATAAATATAATGTAAATACCACACCCAACAATTGGATGGTTGGTTAGGTAGGGTGTGGATGGAACTCCACATGCAGAGTTCTGGGTCGTTTTGTTCTAGCAAAACAAGCGAAGAGTTGGACAGTGAAAATTACAAAAATTGGTAAACTTCTGTTCTTTCTGAGGCGTTGCGCGAACAAAAAAAATTAGATTATTGATCAGAATTGAATTTATTTAGGTTATTTAAACCATAAAGCAAGCATAAACTAAAGCGTGCTTATTTTAAAAGTTTTAACTAACTTAAAAAAATTTTGAAAAAGGCGTGATTTTTCATTAACTTTAAGTACGATGCGCAAACGGAAGATATTAACCGATTTTAATTTTTTCATGCCGTTTTTCTTATTACAATAGGTAACTTTTCTGCACTAAAGCATTTGGAAAAAAGAATATTTTTTTCGACCCACCCTAATACTCAATTAGGTTGTTAATCAAAGATTGTGACAACAAATGCTAATCTTCTAACAGCGAGGATCTTCTTTGGGAGGTCCTGTGAGGAGGCTGACAAATCCATCGTCTAAACGATTTCTAGAACTCATTTTTGCGGTAACTTTTAAACATAACTTTTTAAATGTTTAAAAGGTTCCTATTGTAGCATAGGCACTTGTGTTGCATTAACCTTTCTCTAAATGACATGTTACCATTAAAGCATATAATTCAGTTATTTCATAGGATAATTAGGTATTCAACTAGGTAATTCATGAAATACCTAGTTATTCTATGAAATAACAGATTCCATGCTTTAAATGCAACAAATAAAACATGAATTAAAAAAAAATATTAGAGATATCTATTTTGAATAATTGTAAAAATACGTTTGTAACTTAATTTTAGGACGCCAGTTTATTCAGATGTATTAATTACTAATAACTTCGGGCGTCCAGCTTGTTTGCCGGGAATATATTGAATCTCTTGCGCATAATTTGATATTTATGGTTCCCTTAACAAAGTAATTTTAACCTTTAAATTGCAATAGACATTTAACTCGTTTTTTTCGGTAGACTTGCATCTGTTCTCTTTGTTATCTATGCGAATGTCCCTAATGAAGTCAAGTAACTGCCCATGCCATCTCACTGTAGGTTGTCAAAACCAAACTTCCTGACTTAGAAAAACACCTTACTCTTCATGCAAAATATGCATTTGAATTCAACATTAAAATGGTGTGGTTAATTTTATGTCCAATAGCATATTAGCTGGATTAAAACATGCTGATGAAAAGAATAAAAATAGCAACTGTAATCATTCAGCTTACTGGATATATTTCTTAATATATGTAAAATCTCACAGAGCTTGGTTTACAGATTCCCCAAAAATTTTGATGAAATAAAATATGAAAGCAAAACATATCAGGATATTATCTCAGGTTTCAACAATGAAGACGGTTTGCACTGCAACAATGAGAAGTATTGTTGTAAATTATGCCAAGATTTTTTAAAAAATCTATTAAAATTAAAAATTACACAGCAACTTAATTGTATCATTGAAAAGGTAATTTTTTTGCACTTTCAAATGGCATAAAAATAATTTTTGTGCTGTAACATTTCCGGAATTTATTAAGGAAAAATGTCAAAATTTCGCTTAATTTTTAATTATTCTAATTAAAATAAAAAAAACAAGCTCCAAGATGCACATTCCCACCCAAGTATGTTTGTGCCAAATTTTGTAGCCGTAGGTCCAGCGGTCTGCCCTGTAGAGCACCAGGACACACATTCTCCTTTATTATTAACTAGCTGTTACCCGCGACTTCGTGCGCGAAGAATTTGAATTATTCTTTTTTTTAATTCACGAATGTAAATATTTTGTTGCATTTTGAAAGGGGAAAGGAAAAGTTCTGACGGTTGATAATACTTAATTGGACGGCTGACAGGAGTGTACTGTACATGTATGCTGATATAGTTATGTAAATTGTTTATCTATGCTAATATACTTTTGTATACCACGTTATTTGCACGGATATAGAGGTTGTGTGGGCTGTTCACACGTGAACAGGCCACATATAGTTGCCCATGGGAAAAATATGGTTTTTCCAAATGTATGCCTGCCACTTTTAGTGTCTGGCCCTGACCCTCGCAAATGATATTTTTACAGGGATTTGTTACCTTTTGAACTGAGATGATAAATCCTTCGGTGTTATCGGAAGGCGTGGAATTAAAAAACTCTCTCTTCTCCCTACATCAGTCATAACAGTAGCTTTCACGATGTTTGTACCTAGGTGTGTAATTTTTAACCGTGTGCCATTGCGCAGTCTCGGTATATCGAGGTTACGTATTAGTAGTACTGGCACACCGACTATCATTCTAGGCTTGTCGGAAGGTGCCCTGACAATTCTAAGATGTTGAAGAGCTCTACAGTATATGATGTTCCTTGTTAATGCCCATTACCGTATCTACAGATGGATGTTTTGTAATACCTCATTGTGAAATTTAAACAAAACATCAAGAGAATAATTCACTAACGTCATTGGATCACTGTGTAACCGCATTAAAAGCTGCAAATGCAAGGACAACAGGAAACCGGAAGTGTAAAGTCTCCTTTGTTGTTAATGGTCAAAGAAAGCAATATTTTCTTATATTAACTTTAACACTGGCAGAAGCCCGCGCGCGAAAGAGTAATTTCGTTTGAATTTATTTCTATAAGAATAAAAAGACTTGTTAGAAATTACGTTACAAAAATATTTTTAAACCTTACAAACAATCAGAGAAAACATTTCATCGCAATGTAATTAATAGCATTAAAAAGATCATTTTCAGGTCTTTAAAATGGCATAAAAATAATTGTTGTCTAATAAAGATTTCGGAAGTTATTGGCAAAAAACGTCTAAGCAATAGGCTTAAAAGCGGCTAATGTTCGTTATTTAATTAAATATCTTAAGAACTAATTAACTCTGAAATTTGAAAATAGCACCTTGTGTGTAAATTTCATGTCGCTACCGATCACCGTTTAGGAGGATTTCTTGTGAACGACCGATCGACCAGGCAGACAGACAGATACATGTAATTCCTGCCTTGTTTCATAGATATTTATAAACATAAGCAAAACTTTCAGAAACAAAGATAAATTAGTTCAAAGTCTAACCGTTTCCTAGCAGCGAAGTAGGTATAAATTTGCGTTATTTCAAAATCGTCTGCACGTAAAATTTAAAAAATTAATAAAAATTGAATGAAAAATGTCACAGAAATAAAATTAATATCATTGAAAAGGTAAAATTTTTATCTTTAAGACGGTATAAAAATAATTTGTATCGGACAATTTGTTCCGAAGTTACAGCGGAAAAAAGGATTACGTGATAGTTGATTTAAAAAATAATTTATTTCACATGTTTTCGCATTCCTGAAGGATCACGTGACAGTAGAATGAAAAATAAAAATCTTCATCGCGAATCGCGGAGTCAATGGGCTTTCTTTGTTAACTATTTTTAATCTGTAGTCAAAAATAATTAATTTAACGTGATTTCACCTAGCCTATGTCCGTTCTCGGGTTTCAAGCTACAACTCTGCCAATTTTCATCCAAATCGGTTTTGTGGTTTGGTCGTGAAAGCTTAACAAACAGACAGACAGACAGACAGAAAGACAGACACACTTTCGCATTTATTATATTATTAAGGATAGAGATTAGCCACATTCGGTGATCAGCTGGTTTGCCAATATTACTTATGACCATCCAGTTATATCACCAAAATGTAATGGATGTTATTTGAAATAGTCAATGTTGTATTTTATGCTAATAATTTGTAATTTAAGCTATATATCCCACAAAGTAATGCTTGCGTTAAATTTTTGAGCATGATAAACTTATTTTTGAAAGAAAAACTCAAACAAATGACTATATATCAAGTAAAATGTTACGAAAAAACGAATTTTTAGTTCAGTTTTTTAGATGAAACAAATGAACAATAAAACAATCAGTTCCATAATAAATTACAGATGCATCCAGAATGAAACAGTATAAAAAACCCCCCATCAGCAAGTCGGAAGGCAAAGGTAGAGTCCTTTTGTCTGGAGATTATAAGGAAAAGAACATTTCACCCTCTATTTTCATCAGGATTACAGATATAAGAATTAAAGAGGGTGGAAAAGACTGCAAATAACGAGAGCTTTCCAAAAAGGAGCAACATGCATAGGTTAAAAAGCACTTTTAAGTTAGGGGTGGGGAATCACTTTTCAGCTCATAACTTCCAAGTGATTGCAGCTATCAAAAAACACTTTTAATACACAAGTTGTTTGTCATGATAAGGCAATAATTCACCCGACTTGATTTTTCTTTCTATCTTCAATCATCAATGAATTATGGGGAAATGAAAAATTTCACTACCTTCGAGCTGAACAGCCCACCTATAAACTCGACAGAGATTTTCACTTTCCTCGTAACATATAGCTCGCCAGTTAAAATCTAATCAAAATTACTCTCGTTATCAGGTTCACAAGGTAACATAGGGAGAGCATTATACATATATATCAACTTTTGAATGAGGGATGGTTTTGGGTTCTAAGGGGTCATGATCGGTGAAGATCTGCAGAAATTTTCTGAAGTCGTGTCATGACAAACATTGTAATAGCTAGAGTTCCTATAAAGAATCTATCTAAAAAGATAATCTATCGGTTCATAAATCAACTCTAATGTTGGCAGAACTGTAAAGGAATGCAGTTTTCAAATATTAATTTGAACTTCTCATAATTTGAAATGTACTTTAATTTTAAGTAAAAATGGCATAAAAATAAAAAGGATTAAAAAAAAAAAATACAATAATCTCTATAATTTAAGCCAATATTAGAGAGTGTTTCATTATTTTTAATAATTTTACTTGCATAGTATGGATATATATTTATTAAGCTTACTGAATATAACTATTATCAATATTGTAAATATCTGATTCTGCAGTTCATTAAACAACTGCAATGCATGTTTTAAGGGAATAATAATCTCGTATTTTCTGCCCACAGAATAATAATAAACTACTCAAACTAAAAATGACTCAATTTTCCAGATTAAAAGATAATTGATGATAAATACAAATGTTTTGTAAGCGCTGCACAGCTGTTTTATTTAAAAATAACTCTGAACCATACAGGTTGGTAGCAAATCAAATACAAATTAATAAAGTGCACTGGATAATTTTCAGATAAACAAATACTACAAGGGAATGGAAACATTTCGTAGTACCTATGAACTTGAAAAACAGTTTTCAGATATGAAATAAAAAGAACAAAATAAAACTAAACTATTCAAGATTAATGTTAATTATATTAGGAACTATTAAGATATATAATAAAGAAATTTGTTTATACTTTCTTATTGTAAAGAAAAAAGTTCATTAAAATCAAATAAGCAAACATGGAATGTCCTAGCCCAAAGAAATTAATACAAGATATAGAAAGCAAATAAAATTAACTTAGATTTCATGCTAACAGCCTGAGCAGTACAACACAATGGAAGATATGAAAGTTCTGTACTTTTTACTGTTTTTTCCCTCAAAGAGTTGTGAAATAAAATCAAGTAAAGCTCAGTTTTATGCAATATGGTGTAAGAATCAAGACTATAGCAATAACTGGGTCAAAACAATGTACTAAACATTCTAAAATGTTGAGAACTAATTAAAGAAATTTTAATAAGCTCATATTTTGATCTAACAGCATAATTTTATGAAGATTTTTAGTTCTAACATGGCACGATCAAAAGAATTTAATTGTACGAAAGAAAGTTCTTCAAGACAAAGATAACTGGAAAATACTTTGAAACTTCTAATTGCTTAGTCTTGCAGAAATTCACAGCGAATGCTAATTTCAGCAATTACATAGCTTGGCACCTTCATAAGATAAACCATTGTAAAGGTAACTATACTTGACTATATTTCACATTTGAATTAATGCAAAATGCAACAATTGGAAATATTTTTTAATGTCCTATTATAATTTATCAAGCATATAAATAATGAATCTAACACATATTGGGAATTTACAATACTTAAGCACTGCTCAGAAAATTTTTAAGCCTTTCATATAACCTATGAACAGATCCTTTTTTCTTGGCTTGTTCAAAACTAAGGTTAAATTAATACTTCATGCCACATATTTCCAGTATGGTAGCTTTCTTTTTTACAAATGTATACTATACATATTAACATCACTCGCATGCCACTCATTTAGTATTATATATTTATCAAATATTAAGTCTTATTAAATATTTCAGAAGATTAAAAAAATAACTATTACATATTTAAACACAAGATCATAATTTTCCATACATAACTCTCATAGTAATGGGTTACACCAATACTTCAGCTACACTGCTCCTATTTAAAGAACATGCACATAAACTCTGACGAAATAAATCCAAATTTTAATAGATCCTATTTTCATAAAATGTATCCCAGAACACAACTTTGTAAAATACTTCACAATATCAAAACACATGTCAATAAAATAAGGTACAAGAATTAAGTAATAATTCACATAGAAAATTTTTAATAATAATAATAATAAAAAAAAAAAATCAAAGATATAATAAAAATTCCTTTCTGAGAATATCAACTTTTTTGGGGGAAAATACACGTACAACCAGTTTTAATAAATATCACTCAAAAAGTACTTTAAAGCACTTATATTTTTTAACCTTCAAAATATTAACAATTAGTTAAAATACATTTGCATAACATGAACATAATTCCATCATTTTCCCCAGACATGCGACAGCTAGAAGGGATAAAAGCCACCTCTAAAGTTGTTAGTTGAGCACTCGCAGGAATGCAGGATCCAAGAACCACTATAAGGAAACTCTCCATAAATGCAGTTTATACAAAGTCCACCAGGTTTCTTGGAACAAGCCATGAAACATAACAATATTTTTCTTTCTTAAAGGAGAGCAAATAGATAAAGGAGAGATCACTATGGTTGATTATTGAGGGTGGTAAAGTAATTTTTAGTGTGTGCAAATAACACTACAACAATCTTCATAAAATTTAAAACAGCGTGTTAAATGAAAGAATGTCTTCAGAGATATCCAAGTTTTTTTTTATTTTTATTTTTAAGCACTGTCCCCCACGCAACTTCAAAATTAATATTCGTCTTCATCATTCTGAGATGGCAGACCATCTTCTGGAACATCATCAGGAACAGCAAAACCATCCTACAAGAATAAAAAGATTTTATTCAGTGAAGTACAGATAGGAGAAGTTTTTATTTTAAATCTGTATTCAATTAAACACATGCAAGATATTTCATAGAATTTTAGCCAAATTTCTTGAAACTCTCTTTAGCAAGGCTAATGTTATTACAACATATTTTTTTTCATAACAGACCAGAGGCTACAAAGGCAACACTTTGCATGATTTACAAGATGAGACTCAGCCTCAAATGTATAAAATGTTTCAAATTTTCATGTTTTATGAATTTTTTTTAATAGCCTGAAAAATAAAACTAATGTAACATAGCATCTTGAAGTGATCTCGGTAATGAGATTTTATACAATTAGGTCTTCGAGTACTTGTGATGTTGATGACGATAAATTTCAATACACTACTGAAGATCAAACAATTTTCAAGAATTAAATCACTTGAATGATTTTCAATAAAGACTAATTTTCATGAAATGAGTTGAAATTAAGCATTTTAATTTTAAATTCATAAATAATTGACTAAAAAACTTTTTAAATGAAAAATTCATTTTTCTTTACACAGAATTTTTCACAAATATTTGAGGAGAATGGATCAAACTAGAGAAGGAGAATAAAAGAAACTCTCAAGATGATTTTCCAAAATTCAAAGTTAGTTTACAAATATCTCATAAGTCAAATTCATTTTAAAACTTTTTTTTTATTATAAAAATGTCCGCAACCTAGTTTCATATTCTGGATGAATAATAATCAAAACTTATTGAATCAAAAAAACCCCCCCCCCCCCCCCCCCCCCCAAACAGAACACAATTCAGATTTTTGCCCAACAAAGAAAATGATTAAAAATTTCTCATGTTCCTACAGTTTCAACAGAGAATCTATACACAACACATAATTCAATTAAATACCAAAGGTTCATAAAAGAAACAAAAACACATTGACAGTTTAAATATAGCATGTTTTAAGTTATTACAATGCAAGCAATGTAGTAAATGAAACAGTCAATAGTTAAAACTTTAGGCAATGTAGTAAAAGCAACTTTAGACCACTGATCATTAAAATGCAAAAGTTTCAATTTAACATAGCTAATTTACATTATTTTATCCAATAGAAAACTTAAATTAATGAATTTTAACAGTTATTTATGATACTTTTATTTATTTCAGATACTTAAATGTAGTTGCCAAATTTTTTTTAACCTTCATGGTATTTCATATGATGTGTCAGGAAGGCAATGTAAATTCTGTGTTTAAAATATGAATTCTAGTCAAAGATAACACAGGACAGCGATGAGAAAACTTCTTGAATGAATTTGGCTTATTCTCATGGTTTTTAGTGTGCTGAACCAAGTGCAACAAAAAAGCCATTTCACTCAATATTTTTTTCACATTTCAGCACTCAACATTTAAAGAAATGAAATTTTAAGAAAATTTAACACAATAATCTAAATGCAGCTTAATGGAGCTATTTTGCCTAGGACATACACATATGACTTGTAGGCCTTCCGTTCATACCTGCTCTAGGTCATGTGATCCGATTCGTGGGGCAGATACCAATTTGTTTTGAACCTTCTAGAATGAAAAAATACACTACTATAAAAGGCAGCATTCAGCATGTTGTTAGTAAATCATAAAAAGACAAACGGTAGTTGTGGTTCGAAAAGCTTTCCTGACAATTTTGGTTATATTTATGGCAAGTTCCTGCTTTAAAAACAGCAAAGGAAAATTTACAGAATTCATTAAATAAGCATACTTCTCCAACATTGGAACTCAACTTGGTGATCAAGATAAGTCTTGGGTACAACATTGGTATACTATTGCATGTGTGGGAGATCTTAGATTACGGTAAAAAAATGGAGAAACAAGCCTTTAGATTTGCTGTTCCAATGATATGGTGAGAGCCAAGAAACTACTGTAAATGATTGCTACTTTTGTAATGTTGATGTTACTGGTTACAACTAAAAAAAAATAGCCAGGAGGCCGTCTCTGTGAAACGGCCACTGGGATTGAGGGAGTGTAGACTTACTTACCTTACTCAATTGTGACTAAAGTAGTTCTATGTAAAATTCTTCGTGATTTTCACCAACTTTGCAACCCGTGATTACAAATTTTAAAATTATTTTAGCAATCTTCAATGTCTACCTTTCTCTGTTAAATGAAACTAAAAACTCTCTATGTTATTTGGTTACAGAGCTGTAAGAGTTTAACTTGAGCATGAAATTCGACAATTCTTGAGCAATATTTCGCACGAACGATGAATTGTTAGCTTTGCTACAAATACTGATTGCCAAAATGTTCTTTTTGGTCAACCTTTTTTCGAATCATGGTTATTGTTAGACAAGATCTAACATTAATCAGTTTGGGTTTATGCTAAATAGCTTCTATAAACGTCACATCTTTAGCCAATATCAATACGGTTAGAATTGTTTGTCATCTGTTTTCTTAGAAAAAACACAAACATTTCCACTAAAGGAAAAATCCGTTTTGATTGTGTTTAGAGTGTTTAAGAACCACGTTAGTCGTGTGGAAAGGTTCATAGGTAGAAAAGTAAAATGCATTAGAACTGATAATAGATCAGAGTTTACTAATGATAAATTTAAAACCTTCTGTGTCGACAATGGTATTAAACATGAGTTCACAAATATTTATACCCCTGAGCAAAATGGTGCAGCTGAAAGATACAATCAGACGGCGTTAGATTGTTCCAGATGCATGTTGGCCGATAGTGGTCTGGATAATAAATTTTGGCCGGATGCAATCCTATGTTGCACATATGTTTGGAATCGTATATGTCATAAAAACCAAGTAAAAACCCCTTTTGAGTTATTCGGAGGCTATAAACCATCTGTTCGACATCTGAAAGCTTTTCGAGCTACAGCATATGTAGGTCTCGCACGTCAGTTACGATCTTCTAAACTTGGTCCCAAAGCTAAGAAAGGTATTTTAATTGGGTACGCTTTTCATACAAAGGGTTATCGTAGTTGGTTCCCTGACACTGATAAAGTGATTGAAACTATAAACGTAAGTTTTTGTGAGGAGGACCGTGGAGTTAAATCTGTGATGGGCACCAATAATGTGGATGAAAGTGAGGATTATAATATGGTGACTATTAGGTCTTCGTTACCCTCAGGTTATAATCTAGATTCTGACTCTGATTCAGATTGTATTAAAACTTCCAAAGCTCTAACTCCTGAGCAAGAAGGTGGGTCTCCTAAAGTAAAATGTGTCGAATGGATACGAAAGGCAGTTCCGAGGAAAGATGGTAGTAGGACAGACATTTATTATTATGAAAAACGCTGTAATACTAGGATAAGGTAGGTTGATACCAAGAAGTATTGTGAGGATAGAAATATAGAATATATTCCTTCAGTTTTTGATTTTAGAGCTAGCAACACTTATGAAGGTATTGTTCCTAATCGACCAAATCCATATCCTTTGCCCAACTCTGTAGTTCATGACTGTTCTGTAGTGTTTGTGTAGTTCACGACTAGATATAAAAATCCCGAATACATATAACCAAATGTTAAAATCTCCCCAAAGAGAATTGTGATTGGTTGCAATGCAAAAAGAATTGAATGTCATGCAGGAGAGGAAAGTGTGGCATTTAGTAGATTTACCTCCTAACATTGATCCAATTGGATGCAGATGGGTGTTTGCTCTCAAAAAGAATGAAACGGGTGAAGTTGTAAGATACAAGGCTAGGCTTGTGGGACAAGGTTTTAAACAGATAAAAGGCATTTCGTATGATGACACTTTCAGTCCCGTAGTGAATTTCAGTCTAATTAGATTTTTCTTTGCAGTATTAGTTGTTGGCCAAAACTGGGTTCACATACAGTGCGATATTAAATGTGCATATCTGTATGCTCCATTGAAAGAAGACGTCTTTATGAAACAACCACCTGGTTTTGAAGTTAAAGGTAAAGAAAGGATGGTTTGCAAACTAGATAAAGCTTTGTATGGTCTGCATCAGAGTGGAAGAGAATGGTTTTTCGAAATCCACAATACTTTTAAAAACCTTGGATTTAATAACTTTGAATGATGCAATTGTATATATTTATATGAAAACGATCTGTTACTTTTGTTGTACGTAGACGATATTGTTTTTATTGGTTAGTCTATTTTAAAGGTAATGAGAGGAATTAAATTATTGCAAAAATATTTTGATTTAAAAATATTGGGAAAAACTCACCGACTCCTTGGTGTTGAGTTTGAGGAGAAAAATGAGGAAGTCTTTATCCATCAGAGTATGTATATCGATGAAATTTATAGACGTTTCTCTGAATATTTAATCCCATATTCCTCGCTCCCCATCAGTAAAGGTGTCGTTTTTACCAGATCCCAATGTCCTCAAACAAATCATGAAAGAGAGGAAATGGCAGAATTTCCTTATAGGAATTTATTAGGCTGTCTATCTTTTCTTGCTAATCGTACTAGACCTGACATCAGTTACGCTGTAAATATTTTGAGTCAATATCAAAATAACCCTGGTAAAGAACATTGGAAAGGTTTATTGAGACTTTTAGGATATGTTAAATCCACTTCTTTCTACCAATTAAATTTGTCTTGTTTTAAACCCAAAATTGTAGCTTTTTCAGATTCCGACTTTGCTGCTTGTAGAGAAGACCGTGTGTCGATGGGAGGACAAATCATTTTTATAGGCCAAGCACCAATCACTTGGAGAACTTTTAAAGAAAAATGCATCAGCCTGTCAACCATGGAAGCTGAGTTCATAGCATTGACTGAAGCTGCTCAAGAAATGACGTGGTTTGACAGAATATTAGGCGAATGCCCTGACAGAAAAATCATCGAAGAAATTCAAGAAAAATCAACACTATGTTGATAATCTTGCCACCATCGATTTTGTGAAGTCTCCAGTAGAAAATCATTGGTCAAAGCACATTGATATTAAACTATTTTTTATTAGGGATTTAGTGAACAAAGAACTTTTTGAACTGAAATATGCGAGAAGTAAAGATAATCTATTGGACATTTTTACGAAAGCACCAACTAAGCACGATTTAGAAAAATTTGTTGATGTGGTATTTAAGAAAAATGTTAGTGATACCATCTATAGTTAATAAATGTTTTGTAAGTTACTTTAAGACGTACACAAGTGATGTACAATACAATATAAATTGGTCTGTGAATGTGTATTATAATAAATTTATTGTGTATTAGTAAAAACTAAATGTTTCTAAATTTGAAACTAGTAAGTGCATATGTTTACACCTAAGATCTGTAATCAGGCATGAAAGTGCAAGCTGTTCAAAAAAGCTGAACTCTACGCGAATACAAAATTCACCACAAAATCTATATATATACAAACGCAAAGGCACAAGATGTTACTACTTAAAATACATATAGAAAAAGCAATTTATTTAATTATTCTAGAACAGCTGTTGTATTCTGTATTTAAAATATAGGAAATGATTTCTTCATCTCATGTATGTCAATAATTTTAGGTTTATTATCTGTTGTTAAAAATTCCAACATACAATCTTCATGCATGTATACTAACTTATTTTGAATAATGTTTGAGTTCAGCAACTTAAAGATTGTTTAATAATTGCAACACTTTCTTTAAAAAGCATTAAATTAAGGACATAAATATGAAATAATCTCTCAAGTTTAGAATGTTTGGTTATAAATGGTATCAGAGCAAAGCTGGCAATTTACAGTTCCACTTATTTCGATCTTCTTGATCGAATCTCCTACTTTTACTGCTATCTCTTCCACGTTCGTATCGTTACCTTTCGCCGGCAGTTTAATTTTCATAGATTTATTCAACCACTCGAATTTAAATTTATTTTTTTCGTTCGCATCTAGGGAACGAACTTTATGTTCATCGTTTAAGTTAATCTCCATTTTGGTTCTTGGTCACACTCACAAACGCTGATCTTTACAACTGACGAACGTAACACTAAAATACAGCATCACACGTGCGATCCGCCAAACACAAGACAAATGATAGTAGTAGTAGAAGTTCTTTGCATAACAACCGTTAGCATTCAACCCGTGATTTAACATCGGCGATAGCAGCTCAATGACGTGCGATTTCAACAGCAAGGCGTGGCCTACTCGTAGAGCGGTCGTCATTCGGCTATACGGGAGAAGTTCCGCCTTCCTCCATTACGATGCGTGCCAATCACTTGAGGTGATAGATACGGCGCATAAACCCCAGAGAATGCATCTCTGTTTACTTTGTGACGGAGAAAAAATGGCGTTCGTTTCGGATTCAGACATAGCTTCCACCCCACCCCACCCCCCACATTTTTCGGTCACGATTTCTCGACGGTTTTGCATCGATCTCAGAAACAGCCTGAAAGACATTCAAAAAAGCGGATTTCCGCTTAAAAGCGGAAGTCTTTCATGCCTGTGTAATCTAATTTGTTATTGATCTAAATTAAAGGTAAGTCAGCAGAACGGAAATATTTTTTCTTCAAAGTCCCTTTTGGCAATGGGAGGGTGTTTGTTAGCTTTGCTACAAATACTGATTGCCAAAATGTTCTTTTTGATCAACCTTTTTTCGAATCATGGTTATTGTTAGACAAGATCTAACATTAATCAATCAGTAAAGCAAACCAGTTTGGGTTTATGCTAAATAGCTTCTATAAACATCACATCTTTTGCCAATATAAATACGGTTAGAATTGTGATAACGTTGGTAACAGTAATGTGTAGTAGTATTATTAGAAATGGCGAACTACTATTATCATCGCCCTTCTGCTGACCCCGGCTAATTCTATTTCGTAAGTATGTTTAATCGAGGATTAAGATTAAATCGGTTGTATTTATATATACTTATATTTTTATCATCGAATAAAGATGTCTATTTTAACTATTATTAGCCGTCGTCAATTATCTTGTCATTGTCATGAATGCATCTAAATATAAATTAAGTAAACTAATTGGGTTACTCTGTTTTATTAGATATATTACTGATCGCGTTTCTTTGAAAACCAACGGTAATACAAGATGAATGAATTGCCTTAGTCTGCGTGCGCGCATCGGTCGCTGCAACTTCAAAATTTTTCGTGATTTTCACCAACTTTGCAGCTTGATTGTGACCAGACTGTAACTCTAAAATTCTTTTTGCAATCTTCAATGTCCACCTTTCTCTGTTAAATGAAACTAAAACCAACTCTCTATGTTAGTTGGTTGCGGAGCTATAAGCGTCATAATTTTTTCCTTTCCCGACACACCATTAGACCACTATGGAGATACGCAAGTCTATGTCAAAATTGAGCAATAAGGTACCCTAACCTTCAGTTTGCTACTTGACCATGGTTTAGATCTTCCTGTTCCTAAACCACCAGAGGTTTTAGATGATTTTATCTGGATATGTCTAGAGATGCCCATTCTGATGGAGGTGAGTTTCAATGTAGAAAAAACAAACGAGAAACCAAGTTGTTTACTCGAGCCTATCTATATGATTTGTGCTCAACAGAGAAAGAACTGCTTGGCTCCCAACTCTTAAGAAAAGAACTTCTTTGCAGCAGGAACAAACATTTATGTATATAGGAGAAATTTTCTTAATTTTTCAGAGTTGATGTAGTATACAGTGCTCAGATATAGCCAGTTTGATAAATAGATCCTAGATTTGTCTAAAACTAGTTTAAATGCTGTTCTGTAACACATAGCAACACTTATACATCATTACTTGTTGCTCAATCTGTGCATATGAAGGAAAGCTATGAAAACCTTGATTCAGTCTCAAATGAAGCAACTATTCTGCTCATAGTTAGATGGTATGTGGCGATTTGAAAGTGTCATGCATGCTTCTTAGCCAGCAAAGTAGCTTTACCAAATTCTCATATGAATGGAACAGTCCAGTAAGGAATGAACAAACTGGCCTGTAAGAAAATCTTTAAAAACTGCAGAGAAGAACGTTCTGCACAAGAAACTCATGGATCCAGAAAATATTCTGCTGTTACTTCTACACATTAAATTAGACTTAATAAAGCCTGAAGATAGACAACGCTTCCAAAGTATCTCTGCGAGAAGTTTCCACATCTATCAAAAGCAAAATTGAAAGAAGGTGCTTTTGTTTGGCCTGGCATCTGAAAAGTGATGGTCAATTGCAACTTTGAATAAAAAATTACTTTAAATGAGAGGGAGGCTTGGGTACCAAGCAGGTTGTTACCAAATTCTTGCGGAGTGGGAAAGATCCAATAATGAAGCAAACAAGTTATTTTCCTTACATGCTAATCTTGGGACAAGAAAGAGAATTTACAATTGTTCTACTGGGAGCCAAGCCAATGAACTCCGACCTAGGTGACCATTTTGGCAACAAAACGAAAGTTCATGTAATTGTGGTCCTATCCCTGCTATGAGCGGAAATATCCAGAACCTTTGACAGATTACTATGTGATGTCACTTCCTGTTGGAAAAGGTATAAAAAGCAATCTGATGAATTGATAAGAAATTGAGCACTATTGAAAGTGCTGTGACCGAGATTTACTGGTGATCTCCGTTATTAATTTATAAAAGTGCCGATTAGTTTTGTTACCCGAGCTACATTTTGTTTCCCTGGAATATTTGTAAAATAAAGAGTCAATTATTTATTAGGTAGATTCCTTATAGGAACTCTACCTATTGCAATGGTTCTCATGACACGATTTCCGGAATATTTCTGCAGATCTTCACAGATCATGACCCCAAGAACCCAAACCCACCCTTCGTTAAAGCGTATATATATATATATATATATAAACGCTTTTTCCCACATTATCTTGTGAACACGATAACTGGAGTAATTTTGATGTAAATTTAACGAGCATGGGTTATGTTGTAAGGATAGTGAAAATCTCAGTCGAGTTCGTAGATGGGCTATCCAGCTCAAAGGGGGGTGGAAATGGTGGGTGGAAATTTTTCATTTTTCCATAATTCCTTTACAATTGAAAATACAAAGAAAATTCAAATTAGGCGAATTATCGCCTTATCATAACGAACAATTTTTGAATTTAAACTTTTTTGAAAGCTACAATTGCTTTGAAGTTATTAGCTGAAAAGTGATTTTCCCTCCCTCCCCCATCTTAAAGTACATTTCAACCTATGCATGTTACCTCTTATTGGAAAGCTCTCGTCATTTGCAATCTCTTCCATCCGCTTTCATTCTTGCGGCTCTACTCATTACGAGAATACAGGGCGAAATGTTCTTTTCATTAGTAGGGATGTATACGCATAACACTTTTGCCAATGTTATCTTGTGAACACGATAACAAATGTAATTTTAATTAGATTTTAACTGGCAAGGGATATGTTGTATGGACAGTGAAAATCTGGGCAGTTTGCGGATGGGCTATCCAGCTAAAAGGGGGTGGAAATGGTGAGGGACTGAAAATTTCATTTTTCTATAATTCCCTTACGATTGAAAATAAAATTCAAATTAGGTGAATTATTACCTCATCATAACAAACAACTTCTGTGCTGAAACTTTTTTTATCGCTACAATTGCTTAAAGTTATGAGCTAAAAAACAATGTTCAATGATTTATATTTTCCCCAAAGCTTTACGATTAAAGATTTATATATATATATATAATTCAATTATGAGAATTATCACCTTATCATAAAAAAACTACTTATATTGAAATTTTTTTGACAGCAAGAATTACTTAGAAGTTATGAACTCCCATCAGCTGCATTCACTTCCACTTTTTATATGGTAAACAAGCTGATATACCTGGCTTTGCTCTGGATTAAAATGCTTTCTTGTTTAATATTTTTAATGTAAAAACTACTATTGTATAAAAATTATAATACACAAATTCCTTTTCTGATCTGAAACGTTTAATTAAAATGAAAATATCAATTGAAACAGAGGATTTTTAAAAACAGCTGTTTTCTCCATAAATTATTAGTTATACAGGTACTTCGAATTTTGTTGACAATTACTAAAGTAAAAGAAAGGTTTTAATGAATATTTTGAAACAATTAAATTAGCTAGTTTATTCGGTACTTTTCCGTTAGCTGGGCACAAGCAAAAAATCGTCAAATAATGTAGAATTCCGCCAAATTTCTTACAACCATTCTCGTGGCGACTTGGCTCGAGTTTGGTTCACAATTGGCGACATTTGCACCCGGCTAACGGAAAAGTACAGTTTATTCATTAATTTAAAGCATGAAAATAAATCAAATCAATAGTTGGTCCGGATATAAATTGTTAATCATCTACTTTTAAACTTTTCTTTTAGCATTCTTCCAGAATCCTGTTAATGTATTCTGGCAATAGTTCTTCGTATTCTTCAAAAATGAAGAATATTGTTACGAATTCAGTATAAATTAATTTTGAAAAATATTAAAATGAGACAAACCAATTTATGGAAATGAGTTTTGTCATTGAAAAGCTAATTTTTTAAAATTTAATATGATGTAAAAATAGTTTCGCAAGATATTTTCCAAAGATATCACGGAAAAATGTCTTGCTTAATTTTTAATTAACTAAAATTTTAAGCAACTTTTAGGCTTTGAAAAGTTGAAGATGACCTTTCTCTTGTCTTAAATAAAAAGTGTGCAAAGTTTGGTTGAAATCAGTCCAGTGATTTAGGAGCAGATGAGGAACATACATACATACATAGCCACAATGACTTTTATTTAAATTACGATAATTATTAGATTAAGATTGCTGGCAAGTACTATGAGCCATAAAAAAGGTTTTAGTGAAGATTTTGTCACAATTAATTAAATATTTAATTAATCAAATAGTTAATTTGGCAGATTACTTTAATTTGATATTTAACTAAACATGGCAGGACCAAGGTTTGTTTGGTACTTTTCCGTTAGCCGGGCGCAAGCGAAAAATCGCCAAATAATGTAGAATTCCACCAAATTTTGGCGACTTGGCTCGCGTTTGGTTTACAATTGGCGACATCATTTCAGCCGGGCGCAAGCGAAAAATCACCAAATAATGTAGAATTCCACCAAATTTTGGTGACATTTGCGCCCGGCTAACGGAAAAGTACCGTTTGTTTAATAAATTTAATATAAAATAGCCAAAAAACATAGATATTTAAATAAGAGTTCCCTTTATCCTTTTATGAAATTGAAAATTATCTCATTAACTTTGAAATTGTTTTGGAATTTTCTGCCTCAGTATTTGCTTTTAACCGTCGATGGAGATTTAAATTTACTGTTCAAATTGGCTGCATTCATATCCTATGCTTTCAACACGTGTATTAAATTTGCCACTCACAATGTTTAATAATTTTTATTCTCTTATGTGTTAAGAATTTAGTGACTATTATCTCTATAACCATGGGGTTCTCTAAATTAGCCCATTTTAGTAGTGTTTAAGTGTTTCATGTCATGCGATTTTAACATATGACAAAGTAATGTTCGCAAAATTATATTGTAACCTAGATTAAATAAATTAAGTTTTAAATCTAGAGTCTTGTTTCATTCGTGTTAAGAGTCAATTTCTTGTTACTGTTTCAGATAGGCTGACTTAATGTCACCTAGAAGATATTTGCACTGCCGAGATGTTTATTTCTTTACAACTCCTACCTGTTGAATGATTATGTGTCGAGATATATATATATAAAAAAAATGGAGCAATGCACTGACCAATAAATCTAGCATAACCTTTTGAGTAGAATGATAAAACCTTGATATAGTAAAAAATTAAATGTCATGAAAACAGAATCACAGCATAAATATTGCAAAGTGTACAAACAATAAAGTCATTGGCTATGTCTGTATTGATCAATATGTAATATTTCATTTCTTTTGTAACATTAATGTAAAAGAATCTACCTTTGCCTTCTAGCTTGCTGAAAGGTATTTATTTATTTTTTTAAAAATTATCCTGCTTGTTGGACTACATTCACGTACACCCACCTGACGATTTTTGTAACAATATTATGAATCAAGTGTTTCATATGTTGCGTTCTACAGTCTTTTACAGCTTAAATGTCTTCTTCACAACAACTTGCATGAATTTTTAAGAAAGTATATTTTTAAATACAGTAATATTCTGAAGTTATGGGACAGCAGGACCAACAAAGATTTCAAAAGTTGAATTCCAGTAAGTCAGGGTCCTAACTTTATAAGTATATTTGAATTTTAATTGGAGGCAAGGGCTAGAAAAACAGTTGTTTGGAAGAGTTATGTAAAAGGAATGTAGTTCTCAAACATATTGATACAAAATAGTAAATCTATATACTGTACACAATGGATTTTTACAGATAAAGCAGTATTTTACAGAAAAGAACAACAAAGCACATACCTCTGTAGCATACAGAATTTCCAAAATCTGCTCAACGAATGCTTGCTTATCTTCACTCATTTCTTGATCTTGACAAAGCACTTCAATATCTCTTAATTTGCCATAATAAAAGTCTCGTTCACGCTCAAGTCCATCAACAGTGACTTTCATTTCTGCTAACTAAAGAAGCAAATTGATAAATTAAAATATGATTTTGATAATTGAAAAACGAAACTAATGCAGCTAGATGTACTAATAATTGGCCGCAACGTAGAAAAATGTACATAAATATTTTTAAAATGCAAGATTCAGGTACATTGGAAAATCCAGATTTCACACTGTGATAGACTAAGACAGGCTAACTTGAGAGGATGCAGAAAGTTATATCAGACTATATAATTGAATGGATGACATAGCAAGCTATGTCAAGAGCATTTCTAAGAGGATCTCAAGAGTTTTTCTGTTAGACTTCAACAACATGGTCATTTTTGTAACTTTGGGTTTGCAAAATCCATTGTGCGATATTTTGCTTACATAAAGGGAAAGTTGTTAGGTGGTTTAATGTTTTCTCCATCTAGCAAGTTTCAATTTTTTCTGCTCAAGCAAATAATTCTTACAGTCTGCATTTACTTATCATGAAATTATTTCAACACACAAAATTAATTATCACAAATTAATTTTCAAAGTAGAAAGATTCGGCTTCTATTATAAAAATACTATAAGTACTTTATGGCTGAACATTTTACGGAAAAAATGCTTTTAGTTGTCTACATCAGCCATATTTTCGAACTGTTATCTTAAAAAAGGGAGCGATATTTTACTATAGTGGTTTTATGGTTTACTTGCCTTCAAATGTGCCATGTAAAATTTTATAAAAATAAATTATTGCACAAATAATTGGAATAAATTTCCTAAATTTCAAGTTGAGCTGTTAACAATTGTATTTGCTGATGTAGATAGAACAGATTGCAATTTTATTTAACAAACAAACTTTTTTTTCACTATTTGTTTGGACAAAAAAAAAAAAAAGTGAAGATTTCTTACTCTTAAGTTTACTACTACAATACAACAGCAGTTCGTGGTAAAAAGAACTGCATATTCCCATTTAATATTAGAAGCCATTTCATTTAATGGATTGTATACTTAATGCACAAAAGAAAAATATTTTAAATGCAACTGAATGATCATAAGTAACGTTATAATTGCGTCTTTTTACACGAAGCATTCAGAACATACTTATAATTATCATTCTGAAACAATTAAGAGGGAACTACATAGAATGCAAAGTTTTATTGTACAGATAAGATTTATGAATAAAGCCTTTGGTACAGTTGAAAAATTAGTCTTACTTTTTTATATACAATAAAAAGAAAATTTTCTCCACAACAACTAGAAAATATGCAGAAAAAAAAGCCTAATAGATAATACACCTGATTTGTAAGTTCATCTATTCTTTGATGATCACCTGCAGCAATTCTATTTGTCCTCTGAGCAGCTATTCTAGAACCAGTTGTAGTTGTTCGAGGAGACGGTGCTAAAATGAGACAACTGCATTAAAATAAATAAAATTTATTATTATAAAGCTTAATTTTGATAAATTATACACTGAAAGCAAAAAACATTCAGTAAATGTAATGTTCAACTTTATGCATTTATTTAGAATTTGATTCTGAACATTGGTATTTCCCTAAAGTATTTAGAACTGTTTCCAAGAGGAGACTAACAAAAATTACATGCAATGTAACTGCAAATTATATGATCAAAAATTATAATTTGAATGAAAGCAATACCAGCGAAAAATATCTGATGCAATTTAGACAATATGGGTGAAAACGCAAAATCAAATTATATCATTTTAAAAAGTTAAATATTTAAAAAAATGCTGTATGGAATAAATTTTAAACACTTAATCTTTCACAATCTATATAAATAAAACAGAAATGCCAATTTTTTGAACGGTATAGAAAACCAAACTACTGACTATATGTTCAAATCTTACTCACAAGCACGAGGAAGATTTTAGTGAAGGTTTCAGGAGAATAAAATTAAATATATACATTTTTTAAAATTAAAACTAGGCTTCCATCATACAAGAAGGAGGGGAAAAAAAAAAAAAAAAAAAGCAGTGCCCAAGAATTGTTTAATAAATTAAATATAAAATAGCTAAAACATAAGCAATATTCAATTGGATTTCTTTTTCACGGTATTGATATTGAAAGATCTCATTAATATCTCTTGATTACTAACAAATTTAGAAAACAAAATTTACTTCAACTGGAGATATTAGTAAATCACAAATTTTATTATCTATTTCCGATTTTAATACACAGTATGTTGTTTAAAACTGATGAAAATTATGATTCTGCAGCTGTATATCGCAAAATCTAAAAATAAACATTTTGCCTATGTGGTCATGAAATTGGTCTTTTCCACACATAACAGTTGATGATGGCCTAAGATAAGATGGTTAACATTCAAGAAAAATGTAAGCAAAGCAACTAAAATAACATCACCAACATCAAAAAGGCAGAATTAAAAGGTTCATGGATTCTTTTGTAAACAACATAACATAAATAAAAATTTCATAAACCTTAAAATCATCTTTTTTTAACAGTTTTATTTAAAGAATTAATTATCTTGATATATTACTAAAGGTGCTGATCTTGCTCAAAAGCATATTTCGACACAGTTTACATGAAAGCAAACATTTCTATTTTTGGACAGTTGATGCCATGAAAACATTGCCAAACGATATTTGAAAAAAATAAACAGAAAAAATAATGGCAAAGTAATTACACCGTTGCCTAGCAACTCATCAGTATCAACTCTATGTAGTATCATTAAATTTGATTTATTTTAAAATCGTCTGCGTGTCAACTTTTTATTAAATTTTGAAAAATTAATATCATTAGAAAGGTAAAATTTTGAACTTTAAGATGGTATAAAAATAATTTTTAGGGGATAATTTGCTCTGAATTTACAGCAGAAAAACGGTTTCGGTTAATTTTTAATTAACTGACTGCTTAATTAACTTTTGAGCTTTAAAAAGTTGATAGTAATCTTCCCCTGGTCCTAATTAATAAGTGTGCAAAGTTTGGTTGAAATCAGTGACGTGGTTTAGGAGATGTGGAACATAGATACAAACATACAAACCCACAATGACTTTTATTTATATTAAGATTTATAGGTTTAGAAAAGCCAAAAATACCAGAAGCTATACAAATCATAAATCATTTATCATAAAATATAAATCATATAAATAGTTAATCACAATTTAAAAAAAATCTTTAAGATGAATGCATATAGCAAAGCTTACCTGCACGAGCAATTGATTTCACACTAGTATTAGGAGCAAGACGGCTTGTGGAACCCGATTTATTACTAACTCCTCCTTTTCCTTCTGTGCCAATCATTATTCCATTTCTAGCATCCAAAGGATTATAATCCTGACCTCCATAGTTGGCATCAAAAAACTTCTTAAACCATTGCAAAAATTCAAAATTATCTTGAAACCTTCCTTTGATTAATTTGTCCACTGGTATATGCTGAAAGAGAAATTTCACAAAAAAAATATTCTAAATTATCAACCAAGTTATTTTTTTAAAAAAAATTTCTGATAAAATCTTAGCACATTTGTGAATTACAAACTACTAAAATATTTATACTGTGTAATGTTTTACATGATAGTGAAAGACAAGTATTTCATATACATTCTTGAAACATTAAAAAATGCAGCTTTGTTCAAAATTTCAAAACAAGAGCTTTTCTTCTACAAGCACAAAGAAAATACAAATTTTACTGATATTTTAAGTACAATTTAAAAGGAAATGAGAAACAAAAAGAATACTATACCTTATCGGCACCAACTTTTTTAAATGCTGCTTGCAAGAGTTTGAAATTTTGGATATATTCATGCTCAAGGTTGGTTTTAAATTTGACTTTCTTTAGAGATATGCTTCCTAAAAAATAGTTTATGAAGTATTTTTAACATCAGCTTTTCAGATAATTATGAATAAGTTATTACTTCATATTATTAAAAACTAACTTGTCATATTAAAAAATCACACACACACACACACAGGAATATGACAGTAATAATATTCAAAATTACAACCAAATAATGGTAATCATCAGTAATGAAAATATGACAAATGAAATCTATTACAAATTTAAAATATTAATACTTTAGCAACTGGAATATAAGGAGGCAAACATTTTTTTTAGCAGCATAAAAGATGAAAATATTTTTAATTAAAATGCTCACAAAAATTATAATTAAATCCCTTACCAGGAAAAAGCATATCCATAAACTGGCAATAGGCAGCACCTGGAAGAAAATATCATAAATGAAACCATAAAAAATGTTTCAAGTTTTGTCATAACAAGCAGAACAGTTTACACAAATAGTTAAAACTCTTCATAACCAAGAGAAAGCTAAAGTTTGCTTATGGAAATAGTTTAATATGCAAGCAAGCTAGCAAAGCATTTACCATAAAGTATGAACTCCCAACAAGTTTCTTCCCCCCCCCCCTTCTGGAAAAGTAATCATCAATAACAAAAAGACTGATGACTTGAAAAAGCTAAGTAACTACACTGTGAAGTAAGAAAGTTTCTATGCTAACATCTTCCAGCGGCTTACTACGGCAGCCGAGTGCAACATAAACAGGGAATATGAAGACGAGAAGGTCCATAGACAAATCACGTTTTTCCAGATTGTAGTATTAATTTTAGCTTTTTCCATTTAATTCAAGCATAATAGTTTTCAAGGATTTATTGGGCCGTATGGTATTTTATAGAAGACTAATGCAATGGTAGGGGAAGGGGAGGGGCACCTTTTCACAATTTTTAATATAACCCCATTTTTGTAAAAAAGTATATATTTTTTTTATTTTGGTATTTAGCATCATTGCTTACAATAGAATCTTAGGCAGCTACTCAGTTTGTATCAAAATTCCTGGTCATAACTTAAAGGTGAAATTATGCATTTGAACTAAAGGCCTAAATCTATTGAAACGTGCCCCACCCATGGACATTTTTCAACATGACATGGAGCATCTTTCAACAAAACATAACAATTCATTTCACCCAAATGAACATAAATTTTATTGAAATATAACAAAATGTACAAAAAAGTACAGCGATCCAACAAAATTTATCTGGTTTTAACTTAATTTTTCTTGCTTTCATTGTTTGTTTCAGTCATTTTGTGTTACTTTCACAGGGATGATTATGGCTTCATGAAAAAATACCTGAAATTTTAGCAGGAAAATTATGTGTAGGGAATGGATATGCATTCATTCATTACGGCGCAGATTCAACTTTTGCACGCAATTTTTAATATGCTTTTTTCACATAAGAAATCGATTTATTTTGTCTTAGTTCATGAGTTTTCAATAACATTCTATACCACACATGAAAAGAAACTATCAAAATTGATAACAAAACAATATTAAAAACTTAATACTATTCATAGAAAATATTAATATATATATATAAATTCTTATAGTACCATTCTTAAGTGAGGTAGTTATTCTTAGATATGGTATGACAATTTCTGAAAAAATCATTTGGATTGACTTGGCATAATCCAAAATTAAATTTTCCGTAGTATGGATTATAATTTGTATAGTCCATAGCAGAAGCAGAAATTGCGTAGAAACTACGGAGAATTCGTAGTAGTTCGAGTCTTTGGCACTCTGAAATTTTAAAAAACAGATTTATCAGAAAATACCGGAATTCCGGTAATAAGGCTGAAGAAAATAACGGATTTCCAGTACAATACCGGAACACAATCGCCCCTGCTTTCAGATTTGTCTTAAATGGTCCCATTACATCGACAATTCAAAAAATCCTCAACCGGTGAATTCCAGCTATATTATTTTCATTCCAACTACTTGGAGTGCTTGAGCCCAGGCATTTTGAATAATCATATGCAAGCTGTTATACTTGTTTGTTAGACCATAGCTCATAATTTTTAATAATATAATCACAAAGCATGTATTCTTGATCTGTGGTGAAAACTTGTCGACATGCATACTTGGAGCTGGATGAAGTATCCAATGTTATGTCATCTTCAAGCCCAACTTTTACTTTTTGTTTTACTTTATTTTAAATCTATAAATTAACATAGAATAGGACATTCCATATAAATCTGCAACTGCTCCAATAGACATGCAACCTTTAACTGTTTGCATAGCTTCCGAAATATCTTTTCCTTATGACTTATTACACTTGTTTATGCAAGTTGAAACCATCTTGCTCAAGTTTCAAAGTTACTTAATTAAATTAATATTTCCCTAATATGAGGAATACATTTTAACAGTGTTGAAATGAGCCCCACGTGCAGCCATTAAGTTTTAAAATGTTATAACTCTTTAGAAAAGGAATTTCTAGTTACTAATAGTATTGCTAAATGCAGAAAATCTTAATTTGGTGAATAAATCCAACTTATCTCAATGAATATGGAGTAAGAAAAAAATCAGTGACGAAAAGAAATTTCAGTTTTTACTAAGCAGGTCACAAAACAGATCTTACTCCATAGCAAAGCACAAGGTTTGAGAAACGGAATGAATCCTATTGCCAGAAGATGTTCTCTTCTGAAACCTGATTAGCCACCTATCAACCAATCAAAAAGCATTTCCAACCGAGAGAAAAGCTAACTGTTGAAAGGTGCCCCCTCTCCCCTAACAGTTTCCATCAATTTAATGATGTTCACCAAATCAGAAAATTAGTTAAATGCTTTCCAATGTTATTTTAATGAAAAACAACGAACACTCGTAGTTTAGCAGTTGATTTTGTGTAAAAAAAAAAAAACAGTTTATAACATTTTAATTTTTTTGTAAAAAATCCCAATACCAAAACAAAATCAAGAAATTAATATTTAAAACGTACGTTTTTACAATAAAAACATTTTACTACAGAAACATGTTAACTGCAAATTTTTTCGATTTTTTTAAAAGTAAGGAATGAATATGCTAATTAAAATACGTGCAACATCCACTTCGAGATGTTTACTAATGCTTTTAATTTTCTTAAGCCAAAATCTATATTAATATCAAAGATAAAATGTTATTTGTTTCCAGAAAACATGAAAAAATATATTCAATGGGTTTCTAAAATAAACAATTCAAATGGTATAAATGATAACATTCTTCAGTAGAGTTTGAATTTCTGATATTTGCCGATTTACAAAATTTCTTTTATCTGTAATCATTGCTGCGAGTCCCCAAAATGCGTAAATAAAGGACTTAACAATGCTAATTTTATAATTCCTTTCCTGCCTCTAATATGTTTTAAGCAAATATGTATAAAACAGCTTATTTGTGTGCATGTTTGTTTTTATCTTTGCTATGCACACCCAGACCAATTGACATTAGAACTAAATTTGGTATAATGATGGAATAGCACAAGTGGGAGGAAACGTTTTAAAAATTCGAACTAGTTTATTTAATGTTAAGTGGTTTTTTTTCCTGTATTTTTGCAACTTTTTTACATATTCACAAAAATGTTGAATATTTGTCGAACTTGTGGCACAAAAAAGTAGTCTAGAATTAGGGATGCAACGAGTATTCGGCCCTTTTGACGAATACTAAATAGATATTATTCTGAAATTATTTAGCCAAATAATTTTTAAAAAGTGTGCTTTCACAGATATTTAACAAAGAATATTGTGCAGAATTACATTTTAGTACATTTATTATCAAAAAAATAACTAACATTTACTCAATTTTAAGTAAATTTGATTTAATAATGCTGCATATCATTTATCATTGTAAAGCTTGAAATAATGATGCAAGAACAATAAATTATCAGCATTTTCAGGAAAAAATATTTCTGCTTGGTTTCTTATGTATTACCAGATTCAGAAAATAAATGATTTGGTGATTAAAAAAGGATAACATTCCAGTGGAATTTTACCCTTTTACCAAACACCTATTAAAATGTTTACTATATATTGTGCTTACAGGAACTGAAAGATGTTTTCTGATTAATTTGAAAATCTCAGATTTTTTTTTCACCAATTATAAGTGGACACTCCATTCCAGCTATTAGAAGTTCTTTATCAAAATTGCAATTTACTTCTAATAATTTAAATTTATCCAACAAAATGGTATTAACTTAATTTTCTTCTGTGTCTGTCATTGTCATGTTCTGCAATGATGCTCTTATTTCTGTGAAGTAATCCCAAAATAAATAGGGTTTCTCATTTCTGATCAAAATTAAGATATTTTAAAATGCATCAAATAAATATATAAATAATAAATCATTTTTATTAATCTTTGCTTTTTTTATTTAAAATTTGAGACATATTTTATATACAAGCAAAACTGAAATATTTTTAAAATGTGGATATTCTGGCAGCTGAATATTCAGAATTCGGCCAAATCACTGTTACATTCCTATCTAGAATGCCACCTGGAATGAGTTGCAGTAAAGGAAAAGTGCAAGAACCACGTGAACCTCTGAAAAATCTATTTACAGGAAGGGTATGGTTTAATTCAACAAGAAGGAATTCAAGGAGATTTATGTTTGTTGGGAAAGTTAGTGATGTTAGTAGAAAAAGAAACAGAAGGGTATATGAAAATTTTTTATCCTGAGCATCACTGGGTTATCAGCTAGTATATATGTAAAACAAAAAGTAAACAAATAAAAATCATTCATAAAAGGTAGTTAGTTCTTTGGTAATCAATTACAACAGATCATTTATAAGTTTTCAATTACTGAATGGATTAAGGAAAAAGTAAGCCACACTATTAAATTCTCAATAACTAACAACCAAGTAAAAACTGGTTCAAACGACTTCCATGAATTTTATAATGTTAATTCATTTACTTTATCGTACAATGAAGTGATCACAAGAAGATAATAAATTGATATGTATCAAGATGGAACACCAATTTATAGTTGCATATTTACAAATTATAGAAATTTGTACAAATTTTAAATGAATGATTTTAAGTCTATTTTAACATCAGCTTTCAAAACCATCACAAGTTTCAAGGTTACAACTTCTACTTACAGAAATAAAAAGCATTACCAGAGTGCGTAGTGAGAAATTGCTGCAAAAATTAAGCACTTTTTAAGCACCTTAGCCAAAAAAATTAAGCACCTTTGTACATGCATGCATACATCGACCCACGTATTTTCTAAGCATATGATGATTTCTGTTTGATAATAATGCATAGTTTTTACTGAAAATTTTAACATATATTTTTTAATTTTAAATATGTATTTTTTAATATTTATTCCCGTATTTGCACGTCTTCTATTGTAAAATAAAAGATGTATTTTTGATTTTACAAAAAAATTAAAAATGATAATGCAAATTGTCATTATCAAAAATTAAATCAACTTTTATAAGATTAACAATAAAAATCTGTTACCTTTTTCAACATTTCTCAAAATTAACAAATTACCAGTTAATTTGCTCCTTCGGGAAAATCATTCAAGTATTTCAATATACGGAGCTACCCATTGTTGAAGTAAGAGGGAGCATAAAAAGAGTCATTAATAGTCCAGTCAATGAAGGGTTTGAGGAAAAAACATTAAATCATATAGTTTTGAAAATTGGTACACATGTTCGTGATGGTTTCCTGATGAACATACAAAATTTCCTGGCCTTGAGTGATTTAACGAATAAAAGAGCGTAAAATTCCCTACAAAAATATGCTTTTTTTTCTAGCTTTAATGATTTCCGAGATAATGGGTCTCAAAGTTTGCCGCCACCTTGGATTTCATATCCCTTTTTAAAGTGTTTTTTTTAATATCTCGAAAACTATTCTATTTGCAAATTTGTTGTAACCAGCAAATTAATGAGCGTAAAATTCCCTACAAATACACGCCTTTATGTTTCTTCTATCTTTATCTATTAAATATCTCAGAAACTATTAAAACTAAAAGAAAATTAAAAGCATGTATTTGTAGCGAATTTTACGATCATTAATTTGTTAAATCAATTGTAATTTGAAAACTGAAGAGTTATCGAGATATTCAAGAAAAACTGAAAAAGGGGGTCGAAATCCAATACGGTGGTGAGAGCGCTCCCCCCCCCCAAGACCGGGGACTTTTAGTATGTTCATTAGGAGTCCTTCACGAACATGTGTACTAATTTTCAAAACTATATGATTTAATGCTTTTTTCATCCCCATTTTGGGCCTCTGTTGACTGGACTTTAAGCATTATCTTAGTTGACATCCCTGGATCTATCTCACCCAGGATTCTTTCCCCGAATTCTTCTCTTTCGGTTTTCTTTCTAGATACATCCAGTAAACAAAGTTTTATGACTATACTTTCGATATCGTATTCAACGTCTAGGGAAACAAAAAAGAAAGAATGTTTTCTTTGTACTTCAAGAAAATTAAGCACTTTTAAGTTGCTTAAAAATGGTTTTCAAATTTAAGCACTTTTCATGACGCTACGCACCCTGATTACTAATACAATGGCCCAGATCTGTGAGACAAACAGCATTATTTCATTGTTAGATAACATAAATTGCAGTAATTTTAAAAGAGTAATTGTCATTCTAATTTCCAATTTAATAGCTTTAAAATGGTGAAATAAAATTCTCTATCGATTGATATAAAATTTATTTTGCCATGATCAATAGTTCCCGAGAAATTTTAAATTATATTAATCATATATTTCAAAGTAATTTCTGTTTTTTAATAGAAAGTAGTAAATTATGTCAGCGGTATATCATGTGTGGGTGATATAGTTTGAACGCTGCGATGCATCTCGTTATTTATTGCAATCGTGATGACATAATTTGATAATATTTTTTGACAAGCAGAGAAGTGCTTTGTTTCGATTAGAATTTCGAAAAAGAATCCCTTTGAAATTTTAACTTATGTTTGACAAGCTGAGAATTTCATGGTTATTGAATTATAATAAAATTGTTAAACAACGAAAAATACTTCACACGGAATGTTGTTTACCAAGAGGTTTTTTGAATAAAGAAATATGTAAATAAAAAAAAGAAAATATTTCCTGTCATAAAACACGCTTATTTTGTTTGTTTTCAATCAATGTTAAATATTTCTCTCGCATATACATCTATTTAAACACGTCAAATTTGACGGGAAATCTCTCTAATGAAGAGGCAATTTATACCCGTCACACCATGACGGGTGATTTTCTAGTTCAGACCATATTTTTTCATTAAAAGAAAATTTTATAATGCATTTTAATGCTATTTTTCTACAAAAACCATTTACCAAAACAAATAAATACACAAAAATAACTAAGACTTTTTTAAAAATATTTATTACCTCTTCATTACAAGTAAATGAGAAAGAAAACGAATTTATTTATATGAATAAAACTTTTGGATGTATCAACATTTATATTGATTATACTTACTACCTATTTGATACATTATCAAGTTTTCTAAAGCCCTCATTTAACAATGATTGTTCAAGATGTCACTCTCTTATATATGTTTTCCTTATCTTCTTATTTTCATTACTTGTCCCCTTTAATATTTTTTTAACGAAATAAAGCATTTTTTTTCTTTGTTTTAATAAGGAAAAAAGATCTTTATTTTAAAATTATGTTTCAAGACTTATAATACCACTAAAAAAATTCCAAGTTTCCCTTCCCTGAAACTGTATAATTAAACATATAGACATAGGGTAGATGCTCCAGTTATGGCCACATTGGATGTTTTTCCAATAATTAACCAGTAATTTCAAATTAGCTAATAATAAGCATTCCAACACTTTAAGCAATCCTTATTTTACTATTTTAAATCTGATTGGTTCATTTTTCTCAATCATGTGACTTGTAAAAAAATCAAATGCATGATCATGTGTTGTATGCTCACAACTGTTAAGGTTTATGTTAAGGAACAAGGTTTTACAGTTTTTCATCAACAGGCTCTCAGAATTAAAAGTTTAAACTAAAACTGATTTCCCTTGGGGTTTATGAGGTAAGCTTTCATTTTATTCTGATTTCATATCAAAATTAATTATTTTTAAGATTAAATGGGTAGTGGCCAAAAGTGGAACACTACATGCTCCAGTTTTGGCCACATAGTTCATTTTTGTGTTTTTAGTCATTACTTCAATTTAAACATATCTGGATGAAATAAAATCAACTAATTAAGTTTTGTTTCTGAAATAAAAGCAAATAACTTAATTTTATTTCTAAAATGAAAGCAAATGATTTAGTTTTGTTTCTAAAATAAAAAGTAACTGATATAGCTTTGTTTCTGAAATAAAAGTAACTGATTTAGTTTTGTTTGTTTTCATTTTACATAGTAATGGCTCCAATTAAAAATAAGAAGGCAAGTAGCATTTCCATAAAAAGATTTTGCTACTCACCATCTAAAGTTGGTAATGCAGTTAAGGCCATTCAAAATGGAATGACAAAAACATCTACATTTTGAATGTTTACCTCACATTTATGTTAGAAAATTTCAACTTGAGGAACCCGACTCGAGTGATGAGGAGTATTCTTTCATATACATGGATTGCTCTAATTTTAAAAATGATTCTGATGAATTTGATTAATGTTGCAATTAAAATTATAAAAATACATATTTGTGGATATTGTTAGTGAGTATAATAATGTAAATTCTTTGTTTGTAAGATGTCTATGCTTTAAGCATTTACAATGTAAGTTTATTGCTCTCCCCATTTTTTGTTTCATATTTTATCAAAAAAAGTTATGTGAGTAAATACAGTTTGTATTTTCATCAATCAAATTAAATTATTGCCTTCTGCATTTATGTTTCTTTTTTGAACTGAAATCTGCAGCTAAAATCAGCTTAAGTAAATTTTATTATAATCTTTATAAATTCATAAAAAAATCACATTTAAAATAACAAAGTGATTTCTAAAATACATATTGCATAAAAATTATTTTTGTTTAAAATTGATTAAAGTGTCTGTTAAAAATATAATATTAGTGTGGCCAAAACTGGTGCATAGAGGTGGCCATAACTGGAGCAAGGTCATAACTGGTGCAAATGGGGTTAATTTATTTAAAAATTTATAACTCAAAATCTAAAATTTTCTTCAGAAAAATTTTATAACTATCAGAAAGCCAATAAAATTTGGTAAAAGATTTTCTCTTAAGGTGGCCATAACTGGAGCATCTACCTTACCATTTTTATATTTTCAAAATGGATGAAATTTAAGTAAAATCAAAAGGCTTGCTTTTGATATTATGCATGATTAAGTTCCAAGCAATAATAAGTATATGAAATTATCAGTAAAAAAAACAACAACAGAGGTGTGAAAGTAAACAAAAAATAGTCATAAATATTTGATTTACAGCTAATAATAATAATTGAAGCTTTAAAATATAACTAGAATAATGATTATGGCATTACATTTTTCTGGTACAGAATAAAACAGAACTTTTCTTTAAAATATCATTTCATTTTAAAAGCTTTATTAGTCTTTTTTATATTTAACAGCAAAATATGACATCTTAATTATGATGATTATTATAAACCTTTGTTTACCAAGTGCTTTATGCTAAAAAATTCAATTTTTATTTATAATAATTTATAATTTTAGTTCAGTCTAAGATTGTTCCATTCTTGCATCAAGCAGTAAGTACTAATTCTTATATTTTGTATATCACTAAACTGCATGCAATAAAAGTGACAAATTTTTAAGAACTTTAAACTTTAACTTATGAGTGGTACAGATGCAGAATCGGATTCCCCCCCCCCCTTCATGAACAGAGGTAGAACAACTATTGTACCAGTAGCTTGTTAGGGTTTTTCACCCTTCTCTGCAATCAAAGTGCTGCCAGTGGAATATTCTAATTCTCCTGAGGCATATTGTTGCATTTCCCTACCCTATTGTATTGCCACAAGTGTGATGGCTAATTAGGTAAGACAAGAATGTGCAAATCCTTAGATGGTTGACAAAACTACTGATCTTCAAATGATTTGAAATGGAGGAAAGCAATTTTCTAGTTTCTCTACCCAAATCTAAAGAGTTATTAAGACAATTTCTTCTCACTTGTAATCTAGAATTGAATTATATAAATTTAACTCATGATAACTATTTAATTAATAAAGAAACACTTTAAAATTTAGTTTGCAGAAAAATAGTCACTGAACCTTTATTTGGTATAAAGATATACACTATTAACCATATAAATTTATAACTAAATCAAATATTATACAATTATTCATGCCATTGGAAGAATGTTGATAAAAATTGAAGTCAGATTTAAGATCAATATTACCTGAACATAGTTCTTCAATTTTTGTATATTGGCTTTGAAGACATTCATTTACCCAATTAAGCATTTCATGTCGGCTGAGATTATCAGCGGTTGCACTAGTAGAGTACACATTAACACATATAACAGGCTCTCGTTCTGTCATGATGAATCTAATTGAAGAGAAAGTTTAAAAAATATTTCTCAAAACCCAAAATATGATAACAATTATTATAAATGCATTTAAATGGATTTAGATAACCGTTATTGAAACTACATCAGTCCTAAAAATTGACTCGGAGGAACCGATAAGCACTACTGACAAACAGAAACTAAACTTTATCAAGATACATAAAAATTCAAATAAAAATACGACCGATACAAACTTTTCCAATATGTATCTACTTCTATAAAAGACTTAAAACATGAATTATCATACAAAAATCAACAAGTTTATTTCAAAATCGCAAATACTAAACAGAAGGAAATAATACGGTAAAGAAATTTAAATAATATTTCTTTAAATCAAATAATGTATTTCGTTTTCTTAAATAAATGACAAGTAACTTTGAATAAGCATATAACCAACAGATAACATTTTATCATATGACTAAACAGATTAGAATGGGTCAGAAAATGACAGTTTACAACAAACACGAAGTCAAGTACACGGGCCACCTGTCTAAAGTTTAGGCAACTTACAGCTAGGAGCAATCGGGTTGTTTTAATAAACGGGACTGGGATTATTAGACAACTAAATACATTAATTCCTAATAGGGATGTAGAATTTAATAGCTTTATATGGAAAACATTTCATTCAAGGTTTAGTAATTTAGTGCGTGGGCTACTTCGATACATTAACTTAAACATTATTCAAGTAGCTTGCATCAGGAGAATAAATTACACATTTATATAATTAGCTTACCTTCAGATTAAACCAAAATGACAATATTTTCTTCCAAAAAACGAAAGTAAAACTTCAAATTCAAGAATTTACTTACCAGTTGCGAAGATTCCGATCTACTACCGGTAGAGCAGTTTTAAAGATTTTGCACAATTCGAATACTTCATTTATTTGAAACAAAGGTGAAGGTTCTTGCTACCATTATTTCCAAAATTTACCACTAGGGAAAATCTTGTTATCTTAAAATTTTTTGTAAATTTAATGATTCGGGAATATTAAAATTTTTTATTGTTTTAATTGTTTAAAAAATAGGATTTTTTAATATTTATATTACATTTTAAACAATTATGACCAAGCTCAGAACTACCGGACTCGCTATTATTTTTTGGATGAAATGCAGAATCATGCTGATGCGAAGAAGAGGTACGAAAAATTAGGTATCTCGTTGATGTTGATGAATTGTCAGTTTGGAAAGAATTGAATTTGAAATAAATGCCAGAGTTCTAGTAATTATTTAGTTTGAAATAATATAATTATTAGCTTTGAAGATGGAATGTTTAATAGGTATTGCTTTCAAAGACTTCGTTGTTGTTGCTGCCGATAGAAATGTCTGTCATAGCATTGTGGTTGTTAAAAAAGGTAAATTGGCTATTCTTTCTTGTATATTCTTTTCTTTTTAAAGTAAAGAATTGAAAGTGGAATATTTGTTGCCTGATGTTTCTTATTAATCTTTGCGTGGATTCTCACTGATATTTTGGGATAAAGTGTGTATTATGTTCTTTTTTGTTAGTGCCGGTTGGGATACAATTGTGAATTTTAGTTTCTTTTCATCCCTTAAATTAGTTCACCTCATCATTAGTAGTGTTTTTTTTTTTTTTTCAAAGTTCTGATTATGAATTTAAATCTTTGGTTGACATGTGTAATTTTATGTTTTGAAGTTTTCTATAGTGTTTAATGATATATATGGGTCATTCCATGTCAAATCAACACACTCTATAAACCTCACCATCTCGGATTTTCATGAAATTTGGCAGAGCTGTACTATTGATATAGACTTGGAAAAATACCAAATTTGATTAAGATATGTGGACTCATTTTTGAATTACAGCAATGTAAATTTTCAAAAATTTGCCCAAAAACCGCAAACGGAAATTTTTTGAATTGCTCTAGGAGCTCTCCTAATTGAGCTGGAGAGCTAGGGCAGGTGTCATTTTACAGCATTTTGCATGCTCTTTCCAATGGTATACAAGATACTATAGGTTAGTATACAAAATGTTTTGTCAAAATTTAAATTAAAATTTTAATTTTAAATTTTTCAAAAAGTACATATTTTAAAATTTTCAAATTAATTGCATGAATAGTTTGTATTGTTGTAAATCACCTGGCAAAATATTAATTTGGGATGACAATGGGTTAATAGTTAAAAAATTTTAAAACTGAAGCTTGTTTTTCATTAATTCCCTGTATCGAGCTGAGTAATACAAGAAAGCTAATATTTACACTAGCGTGAAAATAAATATGAATGCTAACCTGAAGAAAGAATACAGTAATGAGTCTAAAATAATTAAATCGTACATGTTTTTGTACTTTGGCAGAATACTTATTAGCTTTTACGATGAAAAGTTATTTTTACTTAATCAAATTCTTCATTTTTCAGCAAAACATAGCGAGCCACCACTTTCCTTCATAGACAGTGGTGATGTAACCTGATATGCCTTCTAATTTCAGTTTATTTGGATATTTTGACACTTCTTTTTCCCAACCCTGCAAATCATATGAAAAGTATTTCACCAATAAGGTTGGTGTAGTTTTGAGAATGAATGCATTATATTGCTTGGTTCCTTAGATAGCCAATGCTTGATCAAAGTGACTGTTCAAGAACAATTCTGATTCAGCATATTCCTCTTGGGTTGAGTAGGCAAAATCTACCTTGGTAATATTTTCTACAGTCCACTCAAAAAGATGTCGTGGGGTTCGAGTTTCATTTTTATATGGTCATTGTAAACTAGCACAAGGTGCCAGTCTCTTTATTGAATCCCCTATTCCTTCGCAAGATTCTTTTCCATGTTCTGTGACAAAAAAATAACACTCTCCTTTCACTTTAAAATCTTCCTCATGAAAGCAGAAGTTCAAAAAGTTTCTTATTTTTGTATTGGGTGGCAGGCTCATCTGAAAAATAAAAAAAAAAAAATCTTGTTTGGAGGTTTTTGAAATTTAGATGTCGGAACGGGTAGGAGTTTTTTTAAAGGTGTAAACAGCAACTGTGTTGTGCTCTAGGCAGTCAGAAACAACTATGTAACTAACATGTTCAACTTTGTTTTTCTGTTTGAAATATATTACAAAAGGATGGATTGTGACCTGTTGACTTGTCCAGTGATACCTCTGTGCTTCATCTTGCTATGCTATAATTTTCAAAAAAATCACAGGTGACAGTAGACTCCTTTTCTGTAATTAAAGGATGCTCTCTGTTGTTTGGCAATGAAGTTGTGCTGAACCAAAGAAGACAACTTGCTGCAGAATAAATCGATACATTTTTCTGAAGATTTCTCTACAGTTTTTAGAAAGGAAAGGATCTCGAGGAAACTTGTCTTTGGCAAACTGAAACCCAATGGTGGAACTTGTTCAATCAAATTTACAGTAAAGGATTCTTTCAAAATTGTCCCTATTCCAGTTTCACTTGGACAGTAAACACAGTTCCCATATGTTGCAATCAGTTGTTGATGGGTTAGAAAGTTACTTTTGGTAAGCATTGCTTGTAATTTTTTATGTTGCCATTTGTTACAGTATTCATTTTAGCAACTTCACTTTGACCAGCTAACACACAATGTTTCGGTCTTAACTCGGCAAATTTAGAGAAACCTATTTTTATGCAAGGAAACTTGTCTTCGAAATGTTTGTAAGCTTCTTTAAAGTATGAAAAACACCTGACATAATGAATGAAATTCTTAAGAAATTAAGATTGAACAAAGAAGGAGCAGTTTAAAGAAGCCACCAGATGAACTTTTCCTTGTGCTGTCCAGAAAACTGCTCCTTCCTTGTTCAATCTTAATTTCTTAAGAATTTCATTCATTATTTTAGGTGTTGTTTTTTTTTTTTTTTTTTTTTTTTTTTTTT